>JAEDXX010000634.1:0-18941 GCA_021725515.1 Epicauta chinensis
AAAATTTATGCTGCCTCACAGCTTTAGCCTACACATCTTCCACGGAGCCAAATAGTCTTGTATTTGATATCTTAGATATCAAAACTACTCATGTCTTGATTTTATTAGATCTTGTGATACCCTCATTGATATGCAAATATTTGTAAAGTATAATTAAGAATACGGAAACAATTTTATTGATGTAAGGTTAGCATAACAGTATATTAGGCAAAGCAGCTAATCACACCCCAACACATTGATCCCACATAATTATAAAAGCTAAGAAACTCCAACACTTTGTCCCACAAACTTATAGCTTCTAACACACTCTAAGGCACATTTTGATCCTTTAACGGCATAGCTTAGCTCTACGCTAACATGTCTTCATCTCATGTTGACTGACTTATTTTTTACAAAACTAATGCTAGAATACCCAATCAATGACACCCTACCAAATAAGGACAATTCAAACCCCTCTGTTTGATATATGTTACAATTGTATTACACGTACCATCCTACTTTTATTATAAAAATTTGCACTCTCAGGGTATATGAAACATAAATTGAAAGACGTGAAAGGAGATCAGAAAAAGCATAACACACCACCACACCCTGCAAAATCGCCTATATCAAACGCATATAAGCGCTTGATACTGTCCATACTCATGATAATAGGATTTACTACACTCTGCTGGGCATCCGAAATTTCTTTGATGATTCTTGTCATATTAATCACAATTATATCGGCAAAGGAGATAATTGGAATATCAAAGAAGCCAAACAAAAGCTACGTTGTAAGTCCAGAGGTGGTGTTCGAGATATGCGCAGTCCCATATTACTACTTTTGTGCATCAGCATTGTTTAGAATCTACCCTACATCATTCCCTGATTTTCTTAAAGCACATCACGGGGCTTTGTGTTTCTACGCATATATCTCTATCTTGATATTGTTTGTTTTCAGGCTAAAGAAGGCTAATCTGAAATCCCAATTTGGCCTCTTCTCGCTAGCACAATTTGTTGGATACAGCGCAGGTGTAATCAGCAAATTTCCTATACTAAATATCAACCATGGAAAATTTTGGTTTGTTTATCCTGTGACACTAGTTATCGCAAACGACACTTTTGCTTATATAGTAGGAAAGCTTTTTGGAAAGACACCATTGTTTATATTAAGTCCTAAGAAAACTATCGAAGGGTTTATTGGCGGATTTATAGCAACAACTATCACTTCTATTGTTATTTCATATCTTAGGATTAATCACAATTTTTTAGTTGACAGGTATCAATTGATACTTCTGAAAGATCACCCATTCAACATATGTATATACACACTACACGTTCCAGGTGTATATCTCCATCAGATACCCTTCATTTTTGTAACATCCTTTGTTGCACCTAGCCAGTGCGTTAAAAAGAGCATATAAGAGGAAAGACTTTGCAGAAACTATTCCCGGCCATGGAGGTGTAACTGACAGGATGGACTGCCAGATGCTAACGGCTGTTTTTACCCATGTGTATATACACACGATGCTAGAAGAGCGGTCAGTCCAGGGGATATATAGACACATAATAAGTAATTATAGTAGACAAGACATATCTCAAATAATCAAGCTCCTCGAGGAAGCTGTTTTATAGATTAATAATTTGCTTTACTCACTGACAATATCTACAGCTCCAACACTCAACTGTACAGTCCTTTTCTCGCTACGTCTACTTAGTTGAGACCCAATGTTATTTTGCAAATTCTGTAATGTCTTCACGTATAACATAATAAACGTTGTATTAGATATAAACACCATTATGCCACTTATTTCACATTGTAAACACGTTGAATGATAAACATATCGACACTCTTGCATTATTATGGAACTGTATAGTTAGGATAATCATGGAAAGCTTGTTACAGTACCATAAAATCATGCAAATTCTGTTTTATATACTGCTCTACTAAGATTTCCACCTGTAAAGTACGCCTCAAGACTGGAATACTATATGCTCCCTATGCGATCTATATTTTTATCAAGTTAATCTATTGCAGAGTTCTGGGCGTCATATATGACCGCTAAATCTCATAAGCACAGATAGAATATTTCTAACCCTTACTATTTCAAATACAGATTGGTTTGATACTACTAAATAATACCGTTTTCGTATGTACAAACCTCTAGCATTCTAAGTATTATTCTCAAATATCTATATCTTGAGAAGATTTTGCTCTCCATAATTCTATACCCTTTACTTTTGATCTTTTATTAAAATTTTTATTTTCTAATCCATGGAATACTTTGCTTACATCGATGAAATGAGAAAAAAACACGGATACGTACAAAAAGACTATATGAGATACAAGGCATACTGCAAGTCGGCACACAGACAGCATAATAATGCAAATTTGAGACTTGCAAGCGCATGCGAGCTAAACACTTCAAAGTACCTGATGTTCAAATCCAAAAAATTCTTGAAGAAAAACTTGCGCATGCTACGGGACAACCCCTCAGAATTTGCAGAGCTATACTCTAACTACATGGAGGCATTAATAAATCCATCTAGTATTGATGATCTCTTGAATCTCCGAAACAAGTTGATTGACCACTCAACTTTTCTTGATGATATTGATTCTTTATTGGAATACTTCCATGAAGATTTTGACAGCAGTATATTAAATATCAAGCATATGTGGAATGACATTGAGATACAGTTTGATACGCAGTAGAAGTTGGATGACTTCCGAAGCTTGACATATCTTTCAACAGACGATAAGTATGACAATCTATTGGCCATGAAGATTATTAGAGCAGAAAAAGCTAAAGATAAGCTATTTAGGCTCGCAACATCTAGTCCATCGAGAACAAGATGTATATATGAGAAGGTTAAAATTCTTGAAGATGCTTATCGAAACCTTAAGATGTTCTTGGGTGATAGCTACGTGAAGTCAGAGTTTGTTGATTCGTTTTTGGAAGACACAGACGAGGTTAAGGAATTTTACAGAGAGGCTAATGACTTTGGTCGCAGTGGGATGACTCTTCCGTTTTTGGATTTCAGTGTCCCTGAAAACTTTGCTTTCCTAAAGGATGGTGTTGAAGAAACTAAACAACTCATCGTGAAAGACAAAAAGAGGCTAAGGGGTGCATATATTGAAAAAATACAGAGTTTGCTTGCATGCAAGCCTAACACCATCAACTTGCCCTTTCTTCCTACATTTTATGACATAGCTTACGATTATATAAAATATCCAAACGAGGATAAAGGAGTTTCGGACATGCTTAGTAGGCTTAGAATATTCAAGTAATAAAGATCTTTGTTTTGTATGGCTATGTTGATCACTTTGATTCTAGAATAAAGCATTTTTGCGTACCCCTTCAGGCATGATGCACTTCGAATTTGACGAAGCAATTTTAGCTGAGAAAATCATCAAGCAAAAAGAGGAAGCGAAGTTAAGGATGCAATTATACTAAAGTCGCAGTATAATTATTCAACATAAGCTCATACTGTGAAGCGCATGGAATGAAATGAGCTAGACATATAAATAAAGCTGAATGAGTTAGATTTGTATTTGTCTGTACGGGTATGAAGTTCAACTACCATGAGGGCTTATTGAATATATAAGGGTATTACCAAGCGGACAAGCTCATATCTTTGCTTAAGTATCTGTATCTTTTGGGGCGTGCTTCTAGATGACAGGTTTACCCTTGTTATAAGTTAACAAATCATTATTGAGCCTACACCAATTGGTCATGGCCGCATATATACGGTCATAAAAATATCCCAATCTTGAGGGCATGCTAGTTGTTTGCAGATACAACTAGCATGCAGGTATAACATGCGCTGTAAGTGAGGTAAAATGAGTCTAGGATTGAAGAAGATTATGACATATAACAAATGCATAGATTTATTTTACACCTATGCCATCAATATTAGCTCAGTGAATCCTTACTGTAACCGAATTTTGCGAATAGCCGCTCGACTACATTATCCTCCTTGGACATTTCTTCAAATTTTCGGTCTATCATCTCCTTGTAAACATCTTTTTCCTCCAGAGGCAATTTTTTGTGCACTTCTTCAGGTGAGGTTATGATTGTTGGCTTACCCACTAGCCCAGGTAGGGGCTTAATGCAAAATTCATCACGTAGTTCTAGACTGTAGATGCCATTTACTCCTCGGACTAGGTAAGTCTCATTGTACCTCTCTAGAAACCACAGTAGCGCTGTCAATATATCTGTACTCTGTATTATGGTCCCTGAAAACACTGTGAGCAAGTTTTCGTAAATCGGATCAGAACTCTCGATAGCTAAAATATCACAAGGCACAAGTTCTGGTTTGTTAGACACGTATACGTGACTGTGTTTATTTCTGGGTGCGTTGAGAAGGACTACGTTGTTTCCAGTAATCACAGATGGAATTTTCATGTTTGTATTGAACGTATAAAGAATCATGAAGGGCGAACCCAGCTTGCGACTTAAATAATGCGAATGCAAAACACAGGTTAATGGATGAGAAGAAGATGAAGGAAACTTGAATACTCGCAGAATACACTTGCTGGAGTAGCATGGCAAGGGATGAAATACCTTGTGATTGCAAAGTAAATGTAGAAGGTAGATACAATAAACCATCGATATGCACCAATGCACAGATTATACCTTCTTATATACTGGATTCTATAGTGGACTGAGTGCTAAACCAAGCAAATCATCCTAATAAATAACATCCAAGATGACTTGATTATTATTTTTTTATTTTATGTATCTCAGTATCCATCTGCTTTGCCTCCTTTTCTTGGATCTGACACAGCTATTATTGCCTTATTTCCATTCATATCCTTGTTGACTATAATGCCTTGAACTGAAGTACAGATGGTGTTTTGGAGTGACTTCGTCACATTGTGACCTAGGCCGTTCAAAAAGTCTTCTAGGTCCTTTGGTATAGAGTACTCTGCGTACGTATTTATCGGATCTAGCTGGTTATGTAATCTAGGCGCTTCAATCGCTTCCCTCAGGCTAGCTCCGCTAAATATATGCAGCAGCACTTCAACTATAGAAGTAGGAATTCGCGTCCCTCCAGCAGCGCCAATAGCTATGATCTCATGACTGTTTCCCAGCAGAACCGGTGCAGCTGATGAAAAAGGTCTTTTGTTAGCCTGGGTCAGATTTGCAGGCATTATTGATAAATAAAAGGCGTTTTGAACGAAAGGGACCCAAAAGTCATCTATTTGATTGTTAAAAATAATTCCCGTCTTCTTATTCATAAATTTGGCCCCAAACTCTAGATTGACTGTTGAGGTAAATAACACACACATCTCGTCCTTATCAACAACATTTATGTGTGTCGTGCCATGATCATCGATGGCTTTTGCCTTCATTCCATACTCATTTGCATTAAGTGTTCTCTCAAAGTTTATCTTATTCACTATAGCTTCTATAGTATCATTGGATAGAATTTCATCGACTACTTTCTTCCAGTTCGGAAGAAACTCTGGATCTGCAAGTTCCCCTCTTCTGGCAAGAATGTGTTTGAAAACTTCAATGAGCAAATGAATGTGGTAAAACTTTCCATTTGCCCTCCCCATCTCTTTAAGTGCAGGAATGTTAAAGCTTTCAAATATTTTTAGAGTCTGTAAGACAAAAAGTCCACTCGTTGGTAACCCTGTGGTATACACATTGTATCCTTTGTACGTGCCTTTTATAACATCCCTAAACTTTACCTGGTAATTTATCAAGTCGCTCTTCTCCATTACACCCCCTTTTGCTTTGATGGATTCTATCATTTCATTTGCTAAATATCCGGTATAAAACGCTTCAGGATCTCGAGAAATTACTTCTAGAGTCAAAGAATAATTCTTTCTATAAATAGTATCACCTTCCTTTACAATTTCCCCATTCCTCGTATATACTTCTCTTAGCCCTTCATCAGCCAAAATATGGTTCTTAAGCTTATTCAGCCTAGCTACCAGCTGTTTACTTGCCGAGAATGTTCTTGCCAAAATAATATTGTCTATAAACAAAGCGTTCCAAGGCAATTTTCCGTACTTGCGATGAGCAGCAAGCATTCCCCTGACCTCTCCAGGAACGCCAACAGCCATTCCACCAATCTTGGTCTTGTTTAAACCATTTACGCAGTCTTTAATCTGGAATTTTGCAGGTGCCACTTCTCTGAAATCAATCATAATTGCATTTTCCTCATTAGGCTTTTTTATGAGCATAAACCCTCCACCTCCAATCCCCGAAGAAAAGGAATTAGTGATCCCTATGCATATCTCTGCAGCTATAGCTGCATCTACTGCATTCCCGCCCATCTCCAAGATTCTTTTTGCAATGTCGGAGCACACTTCAACCTCAGTTGTCACTGCAGCTGTGGTATACACATTTTGGTTTTCGCTGCCAAATCCAGGACTCAATATAGAGTTTTTGGCACAAACTGTGGCCAAGCCTAATAGCATCAAAGCCTTCATGATTGTTATGAGTTGTCTTATTTATATGTTTCACATTTCCATCTGCATCTTAGTATTCTGATACCTGTGAATATATGGAAAACATTGATAAAATTATTACATCAGGACACACCTTCATTACCACTCTACGCGAAATACACTTATGTCTTGGAGTCGGTACGCAGAGAAAGTCGTACCATAAATTATATCCACGAGATTTTGAGGCCACGCAGAGATCAAAAATAAACATAGACAGCGCTCTACGATGAACAGAGCTTAAGCTACCATTTTTGCCATAAAGCATACAGCCCGTTGATATGCACTAATAACTATATGGAGTATAATGGAAAACTTTGCACGCTCAGTCTTTTTATTCAGTCTATCCTAGGATTGTTTTTGTGTTGTACATCAGTATGTGATAAATTCAATTGTAGATGACTTGCATGCAGATTTGCAGTTGGTCTTGTCTATACTCACATCGGGCCTAGGCTTATTCTCTGCTGACTTATCACTGAAATTATAGTTTCACCTTCTTATATACTCTCATATTCTTACTACAATTTGTATTTAAATATTCAACTCTTGCCACCAGACCTTCATTATATCATGTTATTTATCTACCCACATGCCTAGAATACTGAGGAATCCACCAGAAGAATACAAAGCTGTTTCTGAATTTCTTGAAAAAATAGAAGATGAGATGCGAAGAATTGAAAGGGAACCGGTTACATCCATTACACAGTCAGACTATTGGCCCATTTTCCGATTGCATCATCAACGCTCCAGATACATATACAGCTTGTACAAAGCAAAACAGATAAGCAAGAGCTTGTATGACTATTTGGTGGAGAATAGATACGTTGACCAGGCATTAGTTGGATATTGGAAGCGTCCTGGATATCAAAATCTTTGCTGCCTGCGCTGCATTCAGCCTCTTGACAGCAAATATGGCAGGGTATGCGTTTGTAGAGTACCACAGCGAAATATATCTCTTGAGGACACGGTAGAGTGCGACTTTTGTGGATGCAATGGATGCTCTGGGTATTGATCTCGTAATTAATTTGTGAGTATACATGTGAGAGTTTTCACATAAACTTGTCGATAAATAAAGGATTACTATCTTAACTTCTCGCCTCTAGACAGCATAAGCGATGAGATCACACAAGTTTTGTGTATTAATCGATGCAGTTTATAAAGTGCATTCCTTTATATCGGACTGTATAATGGAACATGCCACATAAGTTTTATCCTTGTTCTTTGCTTGTAATGGAAAATAAATCGTAGGCTCTACTTTAGGAACTCAAATACAAAGTGCATACTGATCTACGAGCATCGAAAATGTGCAGGTTATATTGTTCATGGCTCTATATCCCACACAATCTTATCTCTGACATTGTTTCTAATATATACCAACACAAACATTGCACACATGCTTATAAATAGAACACTGGAATACAGGAAGAGTAGAAAGAGGAAGAATGCTATGTTTATACCGATAACACTAGATACCCTGAAGCCTAAACTAATTAATATACGATCACTGATATCAGAACTAGAATATCGTCAGGAAGTAAACTCTTTGCCTTCATTCAAGCCGAGAAATAGAAGACAGCAGGACTTAGAAGCAATCAACAAGTCAATATCGTCAGCAATACAGGACATAGAGAACAGTATTACCTGCATATCTGATTATGGTCTGCCTCAAACATTTGTGGCGAGGATTCAGAATAGATATCGAGAACTATTAAAAGGTATAATAGTAGATTATAGAACTACGCAGCAGAATTTTCTGCAGAAGATAGACGTTGTAGAAGACTTTGAGAGTATGGAAGAAAATGAGCATGTGAGTACCATTGTTGTTAATAACTCTAAATGCATTAGAAAGTCTATTTATGAGCTAACAACTATACTCTTACAAATGAAACAAGCAGTCATGGCTCAAACTTGTGCTATTGATAGGCTTTATTATTACTATGATAACATTAATATGAACTTAGAAAAGACCAATGATGAAATAATGAAGTTTCCCAGAAAAATGCTCGGCGTGAAAGATAAGTTCATCTACATTTTGATGTTTATTCTTACTATATTAATTACTATATCGCTTATCAAGACCAGCCGGCGATAAAAACATTAATTGTGGTTTAGGTGCATGGAATAATGGCTAATAAATTAATAATTATTTTATTGCAAGTGTTGTTTTTCAGGCTTTTTTCACATGTACGATGATTTTATCAGCTTACGCATCAATTTAGGAGCTTGGAATCAAGGTGTATAGGGCTAAGCATTGTATCACCACAGAACTCAAACGTGAGTCCTGTTTTATTTTAACCAACTAATTGATTTGTCAATGCATCTATAGCGGTTCTGTATACTTAAATTTAATGAATTAACTAGTGGTGGTTGATCTAAGAATTGTTGTAGAACTAAGAGGATGCGCCCCCAAGAATGGCAAAAATACAACGTTTTTTGATGGTAATGACAAGAAGTTTGAAGCGCTTGCAATCAAGTGAATAAAATGTTATATACTTAGATAGGGCAAACCCGTATGTTTAGAGTTTACTCCATGGAATAACTTCTCGCTGTCATCTAGCTCAATCATAAGACACGTCGGTTTTAAACAGAACACTGATCAATAAAGCATCTGCTGAGAGTTATACATTCATCAGCTCTCGTAATAACATAATTCCCTAAGGCCAATTCAACTGTGTTTGTTTCAAAATTGGTAAACTGCATCAAACGCTTCCAATAAGTTCACTGAAACTACAAATCATATTCTAGGTTTCTTCAGGATGCAAATCCTCTGACCAGGGAAGCTCATTGAGAAAAACTTCAACATAGCCAATTCTGCTTCGATTGAGCTTAAACACGTCTTCATCAGCCACGACATAAAACACAGAAGAAAGTCCGTCATCCAACTTATCACCAGAATTAATGAAGTGTAGCTTTCTGTAGCCACATAGAGCCCTATCCAAGAGGTATCTGCTCATGTAAAGTGTTAATACCTCCAATATTCTCTCTTCAGTCGTTCCATTACGCAGTGCTTCTATAATGTAGTGGCATACGTTGTCGTCTCTCGACGTATACTCATAACTTTTAACTTCAATCTTTATATCACCTCTTTCAATATTGCACCTAATTGATTCCTCTATATTAAACTCTCGTATTTCATCAAATATGGTGTCATATACCGCCTTTGGTTGTATCGAGGCCATAAACCTATGTCCCTTATATTTCAGGGTACACATAACTCCTTTGGGCTTCCATTGCGTATTCTCAACCAATGAGCCATCCTCGTTCACGTTCAGATAATTTGTTTCATTAACGTATACTCTGATTTCCCCATCGCAAAACTTAACGCTATCCAATCCACAAACCTTTTCCCATATTGCTCTCTCTTTGCGCATAGCCATTTCAAATTGACTGATGCCTTTTGCTAATATTCGTAAACATGAACTTAGAATGTATGGCTTGCATTCATATGGCTCCACATATGGCGATTGAACTGGATAAGCCTTCAAGACTTTATTATCAATGATGTCATGTGTATTCTTCGCTGTTTCAGCCTCCACCTTGGCAGAAATTATATGTTTATACATTGTAAACTCAGCTGTATCCTTGGTGTTTTTCTCATCAACCTTCTCGGCAAAGTATTTTGACAGATTATCCCAGGTCTCCTCTAAGAGATTCTTTGGTTCCTCATAATATATTTCTTCTGGTGAAGTGCCGAGAATCTTTCTGTTTTGTGCATATTCTGTGATGTTAATATCCATGGGTTATGAGGTATAGACTAAGGTCTAAATATACAAAGATGGCGAAAAATGGGCCCATAAAATAAATTCAACTAAACTCCATGGGCTTAGGTTTATTGTTTTTAAGCTATATGGAACATTGTATGAGAAAGAATGAGTTGTGTGAATATGGGGGTGTAAAGTATATCTGTGTATCAGCGCAAAGCTTAGCAGCACATCAACTTTATCGTCGGTGTGTAGATGACACTTTTTAATTCAGCTACATAAAGCTACAGTAATCGCCTTAAAAACCTTTAGGTTTCTCACAACATTGTTCTAAATGTTGTCAAACTCTATGGAACTGATGCTCGATATTCATAAGGTGAAGCTGTAAGGTAGCGCAAATTTTATTGATGGATTTGTTTATTGTTCAATCTTTGGACATATAGCCTAAATTACTACTGCAAAGCATATGCTGATTGCGGCCTAAATATGTTGTCTCTCGTGTGCTCCATGCGTAGGATTAAGCTGTGCATTAGCGGAAAGTTCTTCAATAAATTTATTATTATTATTGTCTCTAGTGTCTGCTGTTACAAGTTATGCATCACCAAACTTGTATATCAGCAAATACATCATAAGACATTACATCCTCCTTTATCTCCTTATTTTCTCAGGATCATATTTGGTGATACGAATTTTGCAACACAATAGTCATGCTTCCTGGTATATAATCTTGTGCCTTTTTTATTAACAATAACCTATATGCCTTGAAACCACGAAATAGTCATCTCTATCAACTATTTGAACATATAACAAACATTGTGTTTTTTTTTGCTTAAGAAAATCCCCTTTACTGTTGCAATTTATCATATTACAATATAAATGTAGGGCAAAATTAGGACCTATGAAAACTTTCCTTAATAACATAGTGGCATGCATGTTCATAACTCTTTTATTGATTATTTTCACAATCTTATTTGGAGAAATCTTCTATATTAGGAGTAGAGATAGATACGAGAAACCCAAAAGCATCTAGAGGTACCTTGGAACATTACACATTTTATCGTGTATAAGACTTTGTGATCAACGCTCTAAGATTTTGATGATTTTTTATGTTCAATAATTTATTGTCGATAAATTTGATAGCTGTTGATGCATTACTTTACGGAACTGTCATTGATAATAGCCATTTTTGCATAGCGTATTCGCCCCTCTATATAGATTCACTTCCTATGATAGCAACGGATAGATTCTGGCAAAAGATATGCATGGGATAAAGCAATACATTGACAGCTGTACTATCGCAAAGCTTATTTAATAAATTTTTTATAGTGGACATTTGCTCTAAGTTAAGTGCATAGATGTGAAAAAATATGCTCCTCACCACTGAAAGCTTCAGCAATAACCTACTTCTTCTCTTCTGCAAACTTCTTATATGCTTCATAATATCGCATAGGGCTATACACAGGACGATCCATTCGCAAATTCGTTAGTTTGTCAAGCAAATCTGCACAGCCTTTCTGTCCTATACGCAGATCCTCTATTTCACCAACCTTACTTTCAACCCATTTTCTATTGCTCACAAACGGGCAACCAAATCCTTTTATATTTCCAGCTATTTTTGTGCAACTGTGGCAGCTGTAGTTAGCCCTCTTTCTTCTAATCCATAGTTATGCCTAATGCTATACAGATATTCCTTGTCAAACACATCTTTAGACACCTTGAAGTTTGATCTGAAAAAGGACACAGCCTCGTCTACTGTCATACATGCATCCTTCAAGAATAAACAAAGCGTTTGTCTATCTTGGTACTTTAGGTGCCTGAGTCTCATGAGTGTTTCAAGTATTCCTTTAATGCATAATGGAAAATAATTGCTGTCTACTTGCATCTTGAAATCCAAATTTTTGTCATTCATTTTGAATATGTCCGAGCACAGCTTAATTAGCCTCTCATCTTTATGTACCAACATATATTCTTGAATCTGTTGCATCTTTCCTTCCAAGTATTTTTTGAACTCATGTACTAGTATAGACCTCATACCTGTCTCATCCAATTCACAGTACCCTTGATGAATTTTGATAAGTCGTTTGGAGACAAGATCAAGAACCTTAGTGTAATGCACTATGTACTGCTTTCCAGGAGGTTCGACTAGTGGTGTAGCATTCGGATTGTAATGAGATTGATGATCCAATATTACCTTACCATTACTATATCTTCTATCCATATATGGTAAGTAGTCCTTAAAAAAGAAGGATCTGTATTCTGATCCTAAGTTGACTAGCCTGATCTTGAACAGCCTGGACTCCACATTTACAAGCCAATTGGATGCCCAGGTTGTTTGCGAGCAAACAAGTCTACACAAAAAATGCGATAAAATATCTTCGTCTAGCTGCCAAGCTGTTGTATGCTGAAAGTCAAAGTCCTTCTCTTCTACCAGCTGCAGGAGTTTGACGCGTTTGTCAACTAGAGACTTGAATTTCGTATAATTTATTTCCGAGGTATTCAACTTGTTGTAGAAGGTTAGTGAGGCGGGCTTTTCAGTTTTAATTCTTTTCATTGCAAGGGATTAAAAATTGTTTTTTGATTCCAGCTGTATAAGTAATCTCATACACCAAAGTACAATTGTATCGAGGCAGCTTATGATGCAGTATCATCTCCCCATTAGTTATCATACCACATGAATTCATTAAACCAGTAAGTTTTACGTTGCTACTACTTTCTATTAGTCAGTTGTATCTATTGATAACCCTCGAGTCGTTGTAGTCAATTCTATACGTATCACAGATCGGTCAAGAATGACTTCACATCAAAATACACACTCACCAATTTATAGAATCAAAATTTTAGATATCACACCAAAAGAGTTCGTAATTGTATACTATTTGCATTGATGTGATTTAAAGCAAATATAGTCAGCCGTAGGTTATGCACAATAATAAAACTAACTACAAGCATATTTATTATATCAGCAATATCAAGTCCTTGTTAATCGAATTAGAGCAATCAAAGCTCAAATCCAAGGTCCCGCAGATTTTGAATAAGCATCTAGCCATCTCTCTGTCGCCAATATCCCTAACCAAGCTCCTTGCAGCCTTAATAACCTTCTCAACAACGTATTTGATTTTTGCCAGATCAACTGTATGATCAAAGATCGCGGTTTTCTTCAAATTAGCTATGGTTGGATTCTTGTAGAATCTGTAGAAGTTTTTCAGAGTTTTCAGCATAGCAACGTCTTTGATGTCAGTATTGCTATCATAAATGCTAATAATCTCCTCATATTCATCAGCATCGATGCCAGCAAGTATGGCCTCTGATAGATAATCTACCAGCATACCAATAATTAGGCCATCATCCTCAACCAAATAATGGAGCTTAATTAACTGTCTCTTGATACCTTTCTCCCTAAGCAATTGTATTAGTTTCTCGTTAACCTTCTTATCTAGGTATGATATAACACCATCGTCAACTCCGACAACCTCGTATAATCCATTCTTAATTATCATCTGGGGTATTGTAGTATAATAGTCATCTACACATAGCTTCAGGGATTCAATTATTTCTACTTTCCTCCTTATAGACGTGAAATTTGAAGCTATGATAAATACGAAGTCGACAAGAAGCAACTTAGCTTTTTCTTCTGTAGTATGCTTCACGAGCTATTTCATGATGAAGTATGATGGCGTAATCTTAAAGTTTCCCTTATACACTAAGTCTAAAGCTCTGGAGTATTTCTTGAGCATACAATAAACAAGCAGTAATCCTTTTTGTGATTTGTAGTTCGCAAACAGCTCTAGAATTCCATCCACGGCACTCACAGATGTAGAAATAACAAGTTGGTGCCATATAAAGTCTTCAATAGTGCTTATAACGTAATTTTCTGTATTGTTTGCCGAGCTGTCCATCAGACTGATCAAGAATGCCTTAAACTTGTCATCAGTGCTTTTAGTCGTGAGCGGGATCTCTTGACGTCTAGAAGTTTTGAGATAACTAGTAAAATAGTACTTAAACTTATATGATATGTGCTCAAAGAAGCTATGGTATCTATCAAATAAGCCTAGTATATGTTTAGTGAGCCCACATCTATATAGAACATATATCTCTGCAAATATATACTTCTGCTCGTAAACCTCCAAATTATAATCCTCTCTGTTATATTTTAGCTTGGTAAAAACGTTAACTTTCTGCTCTATGGTGTTTATAGGTTCTCTTATTTTATCTAAATTCTCTTTCAGGAACCTTTCAATGTATTTGATGTATTGGTTATTCAAGAATGCTATTTCATTCGTAAATTCGCCATAAATAGGTGTCAAAGATTTCAGGAAGTCGTAGATATCAAACAGCATAGGATCCCCAAATGATATAGATGTTGGCTCGATATCAAACATTTCTTCAAGTTGGGATACATTGCCGCAAACCTTTGCTGTGCCTATGTATTGCAGTTGGTACTCGTGTTTTATGCTCTCTATATGTGCTTGCAATTCATCTCTAAACACTCTGTCAATATCCTTCTCTCTTTTCTCTTGCTTAACCTTTAGCTTTGAGTGCAAAAATCCATCCACTATATCTGTTACGTTATATTTCGTATCTTTTGACTTGAGAAAATTAACTAGCCCAGATTTCACATTTGTTTTGTACTTCAATAACTTGCGCTGCAACAAGCCTAGCCTCGCTACCAGTTGAGGATAATTGTATATCTTGATAGGTTTAAACGATAATGAGCTTAAGATTTTTTCATTCATAAGGGCTAAAATTTGCGTTACAGAAGTTTGATCCTACTTTGCATTATGCACGCACGAGATTGACATTACAAATAGACTGATCCAAATAAATTTACTATAGACTCACTTACTCTCTTGTTCGTTCTCTTGGTGCACATTTGATATACCCATCGCACTTTATAATCATTTGTGCAGTTTCACTTGCAGCAGAAACAACACGCCGCTTCATCCTAAAGCTATCAACAACCCCCTTTTCTTTCATACAGCATATAGTTCCTTCGTCTGTATTTATACCGTAAGTTGAATGACCTCCATAATGCTTTGCTCGAAGTCCAGTCTTCAGCATATCACCATCATACCCACCGTTAGAAGCCAAGACCTTGGGAATCTGCTGCAAGGCATTACTAAATGCTATTATGGCTTCACTTTCTACACCCTGAATCTCCAAGGCATACTTAGCTAACTCAACAGCCATAGCCATTTCGCAAGCACTTCCCCCATATAATGCCCTAGTGTCTTCTTTGATCTTAGATAAAACACACAGAGCATCATGAATACTTCTTTCTGCCTCATCAGGCACCTCTTTAGATGATCCGCACAGTACTATTGTACTAGCACCTTTTTGGACACCCAGAAACTGTACAGCCTTCTCATTTCCAATCGTCACATTTTGAACAAGCTCGCATGTTCCCAAAGCATCCTCATTCATATCTTCAAAGGTGCTAATTACTCTCCCACCCAAAACTTTATTCAGTCGCTCTACACCTATAAAATCGGCTAGCTCAATTGGACACATGCCATTTTCTCGCAACAACTGGGATGGATAATCGTATATTATCTGCCTGTTGATTAAAAAATCAAATTTTATCGCACACATTTTCCTAATTTTATCAGCAGTCCTCATCTTCTCAGAGTTCTCCATGTCTCTAAGCTCATTCACGCTCTTGACGTTGATCTTGGCCCCAAAAATCTTTATCTTGTCTTGATCTAATCCAGTATTTACTGCTAAAATCTTGGGATTGGAGATCGAGGGCACTTCCACATTCTTCTGCAAAATGAATCCATCAGCAAGATAAGAATCCTCTAGCTTTCCAGGGCACTTTATAATCTGTATCATGTCAATCGCTTGGTTCTCTTCAAGCCTATCTACAGCCTCAACACACATCTCACTAAACCTAGACAAATCATACTTCAGTACCTTTGACCCCAATGTTGTGGCTGCCAGATTAACCAAATCTCTCCTTTCTGGTATGAATGTGATTTCTTCAAGCATCGCTTCACACCTAGCGTGGGCCAATCTGAACCCTTTTATTATTATTGAGGGATGAATTCTAGCCTCGTTGATCAGCAAACTTGAGAGCACAGCAACGCTTGTGGTCCCGTCTCCTTCCTCCCAGTCTTGACTGACACTTGCACTTGTCAGGATCTTTGCAGATGCGCTATCTATCTGCAAATTTTTCATTATAAATGCACCGTCGTTTGTTACATTAACAGATTTTCCCTTAAGAAGTTTCATCATTCCCTTCGGGCCTAATGTGGTTTTCAGTATATCACCTATCATGTCTGTGCCTTGCAGTATGTATCGTCTAGCGTTATCGCCTCTTTCTTTCATTGTTCCAGGATTTGTATGTGAAAAAGTATTCATAGGGGATAAAAAAAAGGTTGGTAAAAGAGATACGGCTATATCATATAATTACAAGCGTCTGATATAGGAGGCACGCGAACTGTTAGCATATTGTCTATAGCTTGATATATAAGCAAAACATTTGCACAATGGCATAAGGGTCTTCTCCATCAGTAGATCTACATAGAATAGATGATAGACCTGGCTACAAACTTCGGTATGCGTACAGATTAAGATGCAGATTGCTTTGAATCAGCCCTATGCTACACTTCTTGATATGTTACTATAATGAAACTGAATTGCAGAGAGACGTGTTGTAGGTAAGGTTATATTGAGGGATAACGATACTGAATGGCTTATGAAAATATATCCTATCAGGCAGAGATGGCATATGGTGGACATTGAATGCTATTAATGTATTTATTGATGGACCTTACAGCTGTAGCACAGCTTTGGCATATGCAAATCAGCTCTAATAAACAGTGCATGTTTTCTGCTAGAGCAAATGCAAAGTATTGCATGTAATAATACAGTGGCATACTTTGTTCTACGGTGTAGGCTAATTAAACAAATCATACAGTATATTATTCAGAACACACAACTACGCATTAATCACAGAGATACGAAAAAATGTGAGCAAAGATGCTTCAAGATTACATTTATCAGGTTACATATGCAAGTGAAAGATTCTACGATCACAATCTGTGATATCTCTGGCACATTTAGGCATAGACGACCAGGAAGCTAGACACAAGAATGAAGGATAAAAGTATTAACAAACATGCGGCTACAACAGAAACCCCATGAACATTAATAATTGTATCTGCACGCCTCAGCAATTTCGTATATCTCAAACAAAGTACCTAGAACAGAAGCCTTATGAGATGTGAAGTTTTTCTACCCCTATGAATGAAGATGCAGTAAAAACTAATACCTTTACAGAAGAGGGTCGTCTTCCACAGGTAGAGTATGCAATTAAAAATGTATCTAACGCAGGCACAATTATTGGGCTTACCTGTATAGATGGAATAGTGCTGCTGGGAATAAACAAGGGGTTAATACAGAAGCAAAATGAAAAAATTTATCCCATAACAAAACGCCTTTACTGCGGAGTCAGCGGCATATTTGGGGATGCAATGAGACTGAAAAAGTTTGCACAGATTGTGGCTCAAGAATACCTCGAGGAGTTTGGCGTTGAATGCTCAGCTAAAGTTGTGGCCACTCGCGTTGGGGAGAAGAAACAAAAGTTTACTCAATATGGTGGGTCTAGGCCTTTTGGAGTATCATTTTTATATGCAGGCCTTGATAAGAACGAATATGCCTTGTTTTCTACCGATCCTAGCGGTGCAGTCAATAGATGGCAATCAATGAGTTTTGGTGAAAATGAGGACAGTATAAACAATGGCCTTAGGAACGATCTTGTTGAGGGCTCTGTAGATATGGTGGGTGGTACCAAGGAGATATTCAAAATACTTCGAAAGGTTAGGGAATTCAGCACTAAGGAAGCTGATTATATCGAGCTCTTGTATTACAGCAAAGATGGCAGTAGATTTTTATCTAAAGAAGAGATATGTGACCTGATAGATGCAAGCAATGAAACAGTCAAGCAATAAATCAATTTCTGGTATCAACTATATCTATGGTATTGATAACATCTGTTCATCATACCTTCTTGTTTATACTACTACTGCTATGCCGTCAATCCCTCTATAACTTGTTCATAATTTCTCTCCCCTGCCATGGCAGATAATGAGTTATATCTTGTTCATTCAAAACTAGAGGAGGTTCCAGATTTTAGTGATTCAGTGTCCAAAGCCGATTTGAGGAGGAACAAAATATCTAAGATGTCATTCAAATGCTCAAAATCTCTACTCTGGCTAGATTTATCAGACAATCAGATTCAGATCATGGAAAACGTAGACAAGTTGCCTAATTTAAAATATCTGGATCTAAGCTACAACCTGTTCCAGAACATAAACCTGCCCGAGGCCAAGCTTGAAGAGTTATATCTGATATGTAACGATATTGAAAGAATCGAGAATTTATCCCTTCCTTGTATCAGCAAGCTAGACATAGCTGTTAACAAAATAGCAAAGATTGAAAACTTAGAGGGGTGTAGCACGTTAAAAGAGCTGTATCTCGGAAGCAATAAAATTGCAGAGATCCCTGATTTGAGATTTTTAGAATGTTTGGAGGTGTTAGATGTTCAAAACAACTTCATAGAGGAAGTTGATTGCAATTTACTGCCTAAATCATTGAAAACATTATTACTAGGAGAGAACAAGAGTCTTAGAAAGATACTTCACATTGAAAATTTAGTTAACCTAAGGCAACTTGGTGTTGAAAAGACTAGGATGGGCCATGACATAATCAAGCGCAATCATCGAAATATCACGGTATGGTATGAGTAGGCATTGGTGCATGAGCAAACGAGCAAAGCACTTTTTTCAGATAAATTATTGTTT
>JAEDXX010000635.1:0-18725 GCA_021725515.1 Epicauta chinensis
GTAAAATTTCTTATTGGCGTTTTCCAATCATCAAAATCCTTCGTTACTTGATTCTTTTTTTATTTACCGCATTGTCAAACGCACATTAAATCATAAGGTTGCAACAGTGCCGTTTTTGTTCCATGTGATAAACAACAAGGCATCGCCACCCATAAATCATGTTTCGCTGACTTCACGTGTCCTTCTGACTTCCATGCAAGAAGCGAAAGCGCGCCATCATGCTAGGATTTAGTCGCAGATACTGATTCTGCGTCAAATTTACTATCCATCTCCAAGGCATCTTATACTCTCAGCTAAGCTGATGCACAGCATGCATGGAATATAGTTGTGCGCTTGCAAGCAGTCTAGTATAGCTAACTTCAATAGACCTTATCCTCCAAAACAATGCATATAGAATGTAACAGTAAAATGTGAGGCCGAGCCTTAAGTTTGCACAATTTAATCTCTCACCTACCTGTTGCTGAGGCTTCAACAGATTATAGTAACAGTAATGCAGAATTATCAATTTTAGTCTTGAGATGCTAGTCTCCAAACCTTGCTAGCTACATATCGATCAATGGAAACAAAAATATTTTGAACATAGATGACGGGTTTGACTTGAAAACACATTTATTACAGCGTAAAAAAGTCATTCTATCAAAAAACAAAATCACTGGTGTATATTATAGACTATTCGGTCTTAGCTTTCTTGACATACTTTTTGGTGCCTCTGTCATACTTCTCTTTTCTTTCTTTGACATAATCATCCTTTGAGACAGCAAAGGCAGAAGAATAAATGTTGCTAGACGTCCTTGAGTAAGGTATAAAAAGCTGGTCCTTGTAATTACTCTCAACTGGTGCAGGCTTGATTACTGTTTGCTTGTTAAGCAATTGCTTTAAGTTCACTAGTAGCTTATTTCCACTAGAAAACATCGAGTGAACTTGTATCTTTCCAATTTCTTCTTTATAATGGGCTGGAACGTTAACCTTTCTCCTAAACCCTAAGCACTTTTGATGACCTCGCAAAGCACATCTTTTCAACGACCCAAATTCGGTCAAAGCATATTGATCTAGTATATCCTGAGGAATTGTTCCTATTTCTACACCCGGAAGATAAGTCTCCCTTACATTGAAAAAGTGGAATATATCGCTGTAGGTAACAAAGCTGTACTGTTGACCCATACCTCTGACTCTGCCTACTCGATGCAAAAAGGTCTTTGCATCACAGAAGTCATAACTTATGGCAACGTCTAAGCTTGGTATATCCAAACCTCTAGCAGCTACATCAGTAACTACCAAAACCCTAATCCTATCATGCACAAATGCCCTGTAGTTCTCAAGCCTAGCTTCATCATCCATAGATGAGTATATTCCCTTTGCTTTAATATTATATTTTGCAAGTACCTCTAACAAAAAATCGACTCCATACCTGGTTGCAGCAAATATTATGGTTTTCTTACACTTATCTAATACATGCAGTAGTCCAGATTCCTTATCCTCTGTGGAAATGTAGAAGAAATTGTGTGTAACGGTATCGTTAATTTTGTTTTCTAGCTGAATAATCTTTATATTCATGACAATATCCGGTAAAGTAGCACTAAAATAAATTTTCTGGCAGGTAAGTTCATCGTTAAGCTCATCAAAAACCGTTCGTAAACTACTCTCTTCTAATATTCTATCAATCTCATCAACAACAAGCAAGTCAACACTCCTGTTTCGTATATTCCCCATCGTTGTAATTTCTACATTTCCTTGTATATCTAGCCTATTGCTTAGCTTCCCGTATATACTCTTTACTTGATATACAAGCTCTTTTGTTGGAACCAGTATCAGCACGTTTTTCCCTTCTAACGCTTGCACTATGGTTGGTATCAGATAACAAAGAGTTTTACCACTTCCTGTCCTACCGATACCCATAACGCTCCTGCCTTCCAAGATATGCGGAATTGTTTTCCGCTGTATGGCCGTTGGATTCTCAAACGGTATATTGAAGAATAATCGCTTTGGCAAATTCATAGTTTTAAATGAGCCGCCTTTGATTTTCGTTTCCATGGGGCAAAAATATAAGAAGAATGTAACCACATAGGAGTAGCTTGCTACGAAGTTTAGTAATTAGTGCGTTGCAATGTATTTTATCACCTAAACTCCTCGCTACCACACAGCACAGCCTACATGGTAATATGATAAGCAAAATGACATACTTTGGGATGCTACAAAGATTTTGTTTCATAGACATACAACACCTGTCCCCACAAAAACCAAATGCTGCCATTTATAAGAAGTGTGTCAAATGTCTAACCTTAAATTTTAATTAATAAAATTTATTGAATAAGCTTCTAGCTGTCTCACAGCTTGATCCTACACATACTGCACATTGGGTTCGGGGTATCAAACTGGACGTTGGATAATACAAAAGATAATCTTGCATTACGGTTGCTAAATAAACCTTCGTCTTCTCTTTCGCTTGAAGTTCTCAATTCGCATTTTTACCTCTTCATTGCCATCACCAGAATCCTTCTTTTTACTATTGTATAATTCTTGCAGCTCAGGGCTTATTCCTATTTTTTCAGCTTCCTCTAATTCGTTGTTATTTAGCAATTGCTTAACTAAAAGATTTTTAATATTAGCGTCACCGACCTTCAAACATTCTTTGGTCAAGCTCGGATTGTTATTCTTCTCACACAATATAAAAAGAAGCTTTTTCAGAGACAATAAGGCATCAGGCCTTTGGTTATCACAAATAGCTGGTAAAATCAATAATTTGCTTCTGTTCTGTATGAGATATGCTGCAGGATCTATCTCTTCAGGGTCAAGACTTGGATCTGAGGATAAATTACTATCGCTTGTGTTTTTTTTGGAGAAATCTAAGGCCATTGCATTTTGTTCTAAATACCTTATAATAGCCACAGCAGATTCTTTGTATTTACCAGATTTTGCGTATAGATACGCTAGATTTATGTTGGACTCAGGATGATCGAGAGATGTAAATACCTGTATACTATCCTCAAATCTACCTAAATTTGCTAAACAGATCCCTATTCCATTTGCTGCATATATGGATTTTAGGTTAGATCTAAAAAGCCTTATAGCCTTTTCAAGATGTTTCCCGTTATTGTCTTTAAAGTATGACTGCATGTGTATATTTGCTACACAGATCTGAGAGTAAACAGAATTACTCTTGGCAAGGATAGACTTTGCCAGGCTTGTTTCATTATTTTGCAAGTGATAATGTGCTAGTAAGTCAAAATTCTCTGTTTCCTTGAAGTAATCAATATTATTGTCACTATATGCTCTTAAAGTGCGATATTCAGACAACTCGATATTGTGGGTAAAGTCATTTGTGATATATGATAAATTATACCGTATCAGTGGCTCTATATGCTCAGGGGCCTCGTAAATAGCATCTCTTAGCAAATTAATAATTGCATTTACCATCTTGTTATCTTTAATATCAGTATTTGACTTACCTTCGTGACATTTCGAGAACGATGTTTTATTCCTAAACATAAAATACGCTATATTGTTCTTCACAGCGTATTGATGAATGAGATCGGTATTCAAAAGCTTCAAGTACCTGTACAATAATGTATCATTGTCCTTCTTCCCTTCTATGGCAACTATAATGTAATCATGCACTTTCTCAGAGCAATATTTTAGGTTTGGAGAAACGCCACTTTTATATTGCATGATCGCATTAAAATCTGCTATATTTGCCGATTTAAAGTGCTGAAATGTTCTACCATCTATTCTACAGAGCATATATTCACTCCTTAAATATTTTGGGTTAATCTCCAATGACTTAACATACAAATCCCGTCCCTTTTCTTTGTTTCCTAATATGTGGTATAGCTTACCCATTAAATAGTATTTTGTTGCACAATCTGGTATTTCGGATAAGATATTCAATATTTTCTCTTTGTTCCTCTCCACTGCATCCCTGTTAAACGATATGTAGTTCTCAATATCGTTAGTTTCATTTGTAACATTACCGTGACTAAATAGTCTCTCCACATGCTCAATCATCACGTCAATGTTCTCAGAATCAGTATATGTATTAGAGTATCCCAATCTGTACAGTAAATTGTATTTCTTCTCTTCCTCCAGTAATCTTGCAACTTCGTCTAACGCATTTTTCGAAAAACCATCTTTAAGATTTCTGAGCTTAGAGTATGCTAGCACAATTCTGTTTGTGGATCCCTCGTTGTGGCTAATATTAAGATAGTACGAGCATATCTCTATCCCTAGCCTATAATTTGTCTTCTTAAATAAGAACATAGCCTTCTCGTACCTTTTATTGTAGAGAAAATGAAATCCAACAAGAATATTGCATATTGGTGCGGTACTATTTTCAATCTTCTTAAACAAATCTGTACAATCCATCTTCTGCTGCAGCCTTAAGGCTGCCATGAGGCACAAGGTCTTCTCATTATCATCAAACATTCTGCTCTCAAGAATATTGTTCAGTATTTTTAGACATGAATCTGGATAATCTTTGTATGCATACGCAATCTTATGCTGTGTGTCTACATCTACATTGTTTTCGTTTAATAGCTTGATAAGGTTGTCTAGATCTTTTCCAAACAGGAGCTCCGATATATCGAGGTCAAAATTTTCCTCTTCGTTTAGCTTTATGTTAATCATGGGTGGAAATAATTAACTTGGCCATAATAATAAAGCAAAAAATAGTTGTAGGTGAGAGTACATTATGCTTACACAACCAGTATATCTAATACTTTTGTAAGATCTTTTTATTCTGAAAAAAAAAGCTATTATATGGTTTGTTTACTGTTTTACAGATATAAAAACAGCCATCTTGCACTATATTGATTGCAGATTTAGTTTTGCAAGAAGATGTGTTTTTGAGTATTGTCTAAAATAACAAACCAACAAATCTAACCCAGCAACACTACATAGAGTTTAGATGGCGAGTTCAGTGAATTAAGTCTTAATAATTTGTTGGTTTTAATTGAGACCCGTGAAATCTGCCGTAAACTTTTCTACATGTACCTTTATATATTCAACAAATAGTCTAGAAATACTTTAATGAAATTGTATTAGATGTATGCGGTATCTTTTGCTGGATAATCCAGCCATAACTTGATGCACAAGCTTGCTGATAATCTGTGATTATATCAGATTTTGCTTCACAGCCTCGTCCCATCTCAGTGCTAGCAACTGCATTAGAGATATTGTGCTCAATATCATTAGCCATGATGTTCATCAAGCACAGCATCCAGGAAGGCCAACCCTTCATTAATATACTCGCCGGATCGCTTTAGCAACCATTTTTCTGGTGCTATGGTGTGAGGCTCTGTATACTCTGCATCTAATAACTCATAAATCCTATTTCGACACCTGATAAATTCCTGTTTTAGCTCCTCACGCTTTGCATGTATATCCTCACACTGTGCATCTCTTTGTATAACACCAATGGAAGTAAAATACAAAAATAGCAGGTGATTTATTTCGTTTTGTAGGTCAGTAATTCGCATTTCAAGGGCAAAGTCCTCAAAACACATTGTGATCATAACCACATAATTTATAATAGAATGTGCAAGCAAATGCAATTGGTAACTATTAGGATCTTGTGGCCCAAAGTTTATGCACAGTATGATTTTGCGACTGCACGAGGCATATCCAATAATGTTTACTAACTGATAAACTTTAGATATTTGCACAATCAATCTCAATAATATCCAAGAAGCAGCGAGATGAACTCTGACAGCTACATTACTGTTCAATAATAGTGTACTAAGATATACATGGTGGAAAACGAAGCTCTTGAACGTCAAATTATATTCCTAAAATACTATAGTACTTGCACTTCTTTCTTCTCACGGTAAGAATGCAAATTTTTGTATTTTTCGTGCCCCAAAATGAGGTTTGTCCAGATTGGTCGAGAAGTTGAGCCCATTTTGAAAAGCAAGAGAACGGAGAAAGGCATTATAACTGGAATTATTAGCACTAGTAGATTTGTTATTGTGAAAGGCACTGGCGAGTATGAGGTGGTTGGTGATAGAGATATTCATCTCTTAGACACAGTGCACGATATCTCGGGGAAGTCGATCGAAGAGATTGCATCACTTGTGAAAGTTGAGACTACTAAGGATGAAAGTACTGACTTTTCTAGATTTGTGGATGGTTTGAAAGATAAGATTGCTAGAGAGATTCTTAGGGAGAAGGGACTTATTGAATAAAATTATTGGAACAAAAATGTGTTGATATATTTTTGCCGGAACGTATCCTCGGGTTATCCCAATTACCTATAAGTAGAGGGTGCATGGTGTGAAAGACCCTTTAAATAGCGGTGTGAGATTCGACCTAAATATGGTTTTTTTACCACATCTATCTTTAGTACATACTGTTGTATAAAATGAATATACACGGGAATTTCACGACAATATTAAGCATGGAAAAACTGCTAACTGCCTGCAAATAAAGAAGCCTCGGTATAAGTGAACGATAAAGCATAGCAAATTGCATACGTATTCTCTTAGAGAATAGATACGGAAACCTAGTCGCTCTGTGCAAGAGATAATGGGTGATAAGCCTATGGGGAGTAGGCACATGGATTTATCTAAAGTTGACAATAGAATATACATGTTTATTCTTTTTTAGCACCCTGTTATGAATATCAAATGCTATATGTTGTTAGAGTTAGAAAAAGTTAGACAGAACTACAAGAAACTCGATGGTATATACGTATTTCCAGGCAAAGGACTAAGATTTGATGGGCTTATATTCACTGCCAAGGGATATAAGCAATTTGCAATACGCAAAGCTTTGCTCAATGACTATTGGGAGTTTGAACCTGAGATATGCAAAAAATCTTGCTTTATTGATATATATTCTGCTTTATTGAAACTTAAAGAGGACAAAGACAGTTTGATACGGTATTTGAGGTCGGAAGTCTCAAGGCCATTTTCTTGCAACACAAAGGATAAAGACAAGATTTTGAGAGTAATTGATGAATATCTTAAGGGAAAAACAAGCTAGGTTAAGGTTATAATGTAGCAAAAGTATCTGTGACCTGCAGAATATCCAAAAAGTAACCTTGGTACTCTATTGCATTATGTTACCTGATTGTTTTATCCAAATATGTAAGACACAACAACAAATACTAAATTCATTTTCTCATTTTTTCATATTATAGGTGTTTGCAACTAGTTCTGAGGCAAATATGTTGCCCTGGAACCTTATTGTCAGAACCATGTCATTTTTCTGGATATATACACCAGTTCATATTTGTTTTAAATGTGCTTAGCTTTGTTTGGTAATACTGAGTTCTTGTTGCAGACTGAAATTAACAGCAAGTACAAAATGCCACATGGATTTATTGTAAACAACAATACCATTATTCAGCTTGCTCCATAATCACCATCAAATATATGTTAAAAAATGAATGATAGCATCATCAATAGACTGTTTTGGTGGTATGCAGCAATCTATAATAAAACAAACCAGTTTTATATATAATTCTTGAAACATGGCGCCTCAAGAATATAATAATGAAAATGCAGAAGTAGCAGGGCTACCAATGACAACGAATAGAACAAATGTATTACAACGCTGAATCTAGAAAACCTAGGAAAGTGCACAAGGTACTGTTTGTGTAGTTTTTTGATATGATGAACCTCAAAGGCTGACATCATGTTCCGCATGTCTAGACTACTGACATCTCGCTCGAGATATGAGTGTAATATCAGGCTACAGTTGACCAAACCTAGACTAACGCAAATTGGTTAGGTTATAGCTCTGCATAGGCGTATAGTAAATACAAGACCATTGTGACTAAATCCCAAGGTGTGTCTGCTACATAACTGTGGATATTGCTATGAATCATCTATACATACTTGATTAAACAACTGTATGGGTGAGATGTCGAAGCTATGACCTTGCATGAATGAAGCACAAACAAAGTTATTGCATATCTTGAATACTGGGCCTTGTATACAGAATCACATAATATGCAACCACAAAAACATGCTCAAAGGACTGATAAATGCAAAGTATAGGTGCCACGAAGGCTTTGTATCGCTGGAACTAATGTAGAAATGCACGTTATGATTTGTCAAAACTGAAACACTAAGTATGAAACATTTAAAATAATAAAAAAAACAACTTGGAAACAAAATATGAAGGAAGAAAAGGAAGATAAACCAATTGAAATGCCATCAAGAGGGCGCCCCAGAAAGCGTGATATTCCTTATAATCCCGGTTCGTACAACGGCGCAAGTATATATGGAAACAATGGAATGGAACTAAATTGTATGGGGAGAGCAGCATATAAGGATATTGGTGCATGCAACTATATAAACGGGAAAGACACGCACCACGAAAGTAGTTTAAATCGGCTATTAGAGGCACGTAACATGGGATCGTATGCAAACGAGCCTTTTGAAGATATTAAATATGTATCTCAAAAGAGAAATAATAGCTTTATGTACAACTACGGAGAAAACTCACATCAGCAGGTTTCAAACATGTACGAGGGCAAAGCCAATAACCAACAAGAGTACATCAACTTTCTCGGTCATAATGAGTACGATAAAGAATATCAAAGTATATTCGGATATCCTGAGGGCATAGGTAACCTAGCACCCTTCAATTTTACAAACAATAAGGACGAAGTGAACAGAGAAGCATCAAATGACATTTTCTCTGGCGACTTACCATCTTTCCATGACAGCGCATTTAAGAGCTACATGGCAGAGTATGCAGAGGATAAAGCAGATTACACTGGAAGCGCGAAGAATACAATACAAGAGACAAATGGTGAAACTACACCATTAGAAAACAATACGGAAGATAAGGTACAGTTTGCACAAAACACTAACATCCCTGCAGAAGGTTCTCTCAATAGCTATGCAGAGCAAAATGGGATCTACCAAGATACAGACAGATTGCAACACCAAGATATAGCGAATATGAAATCTGTTGATGATCAATTTGTCTCAAGTAATTCACAGATAGAAAGTGAGAAGGGAAATTTGAATAGCCCCATATACTTCAATACTCAAGAAACTTCTACGGAACAATTTGAAAGTGAAACCTGTAGTGAACAGACGGAATCATGGCATCATACACCGTCTAATGATAACAGTCGGTCCCAGAGCTTCCTGTCCGACAGCCATTCTCAGGATAAAACAAAAGACTTGGCAAAATCTAGCAAGCGAATCTATGCCAATCAAAGTAGCTTGCAAGATTTTGTTTCGCTAGAAGACTCCAAGAATAATGGAGAAGGTGATAAGCATTATCAATCTGTGTCTCGTGAAAACTTAGTGATGTCAAGCCAAGAAAGTGATAAGAACTGCGAGGTGCTTGAGAAGAACAGGCACATATCTTCTGGTGAAAATAGCTACAGAAAAAATGAAAGTATGGAAAAGCATTCATTTTTTGCAGAGAGAGATTGCAAAGAGTATCAGAATAGAGGTCAATATGCCAGCAATAATAGAGATAATGAAAGACATGAAGGGTGTCAGGACATTGGTACCAATAGAGCTCAAGAGAGCAGTGGCAACTATCAGGACGAGAAACAGCATGCAGGTGCCATCAAAGCTCAGGAGAAAAGTGGCAACTATCAGGACATGAGACAGCATGCAGGTGCCAGCAGAGTTCAGGAGAAGTGCGATGGTTACAGTGACATTGGACAATCAAATCCTAATAACGACCGAGGATATGAACGCCATAATTGTCCCGAAGATTCCAGAATTTCTAGAAAGCTCTTTCATGCTGCTGACAGAATCATGGAGGACTACAGTAATTATAGAGTTCCACCACAGCATCAGCTTACTGGTAACAGGCCGTATGATGATCGTGATAACATCACCCAGCGTGCATGCAACGTAGTATATGACGAAAGCAGAGGCACAAGACATTCCCCGTCTTTTGGCGATCGAGTCTACAGCGATAGTAGAGAAACCAGGCAATATATACACAACGATCGACTAGATAACAGAAAGATGTATTTAAATATGCAGCAAAATGCTCCACACTTAAGCAATCAGAATAAATTTAGTTCCATGCAAGAAATACCGCCACATTACAAAGGAGGCTCAGAGAGTCCTCGTATTCCAGAGAGAACAACAAACAACAACCTGTTTATGATACCAGACGAGAGATATGAAGAAGGAAATTACCATCCAAATATTAATGGACAGCAGTTACGAATATCACCAGAGTTGGCGCATCAAAATGTGTATAATCAATCTCAGCAAGCTAGACAAAATATTCAAAACTTCCCAGTCAGTGGAGTTGTTCCCAACAGAGGTAGCAGTAGCCTGTATTCTGGTATGAGAATGAGAGCAGAGGAACAATACGATGAAACAGTAAGGGCAGGATACAACAATCAAGGATCTCCCTACTACAAAAATGTTACCCAACCATATAATGAGCTAGTTAGAGGGCAGAATGGTCATTTCCCATTGTTTAGGCAGGCTGGATTTACAAGGCAGCAAATGATAAATAACTTCTGTCTCGGGAACCAGCCTGAGAATTATAACGAGAGAAGAGCCATAGAGCCTCAAAGGATAGTTGACCCATCAAGGCCAATTGGAGGTAACCAACACATCCCACACCAAGGGCTGGAAGGCTTAAAGGAGCAATACAACAATAGTTGGATAAACCGAAAAAAGCGAAAAAGCAACCCGTTGTTATGGCAATACATCAAGTCTAATCAGGAAGTATATCCCAATCTCATTCACCCATCCAAATATTCAAATATAGACTTTATCCACGGGATAGACAAGAAAGACTATCTTAGCTCATTCAAGAGCCAGGCAATGGAGAAAGAGAGCTCAAATAGCGTTCTGCCCCTCTTCCTGAGCTCCAACAAGGAGCTGACTGATGAGTACCGAAGTGTTGTCAACACTTTCCAAAAGCGAGTCTCAGAGCTAGACTTTAATAATGTAACCGTCCAACAACTGAAAATGCTCATGAAGGAGTTTGGACTGAACCACACAGGAAAGAAAAATGAGCTTATAGAAAGGATAAAGGGAACTCTAAGCAAAATTAATGACAGGAAGACCCATAAGATTGAGGCCGCGTTAAATCCAAAAAACAACAACGAGAGCGATGAATACGGATGCTATTTCTTCTAACATTAAATGTTTAAATTATCTTTACTTTTGTTTTTTGTACTTATCAATTTATGTTTGTTTGCTTTATCATCACATATTCCTTAATTACCGTGCTTTATTCATGTATATGCTCTTTCTTACAAGGTTTTGACAATCATCTGGCAGGATGTTTATTTTCTCATTGTGCCTTGTCCACCAATACATTCTTTCACACCAAACTTTAGCAATTATCCAATACACTAGAATTATTTCTTTGTCATCCCATGCTAAACTAATTAGTTTTCGCTTTGTACCATTTCAAAAACTTCACATACCAATTTTATTATTATCACTGCTTTTACAAACATCTGCAAATAGAACACTACAGTTTAGTCAGTCGCCACGGTGACCATCCTTGAACGCATATTCAACACGAATCTCCTTTCCCTTTATGCCGCAGTTCTGCAACGCATCCTTTGCAAACATCGCATCGTCTAGGGTAGCGAATCTTACAAAACAGAAACCTCTAGATATAGTCGGGTCGTGCTTGGACTTCACCAAATCAATTGTATAACTGCGTATCGTAGGAATTTTCTCCGCCAAAAATTCTTCAATATCTTGGTGGGTTGCATAAACGCTCAGACCAAACATTCCAACAATTTTGTGGGGAGAAGCTTCACCTCGTCGACGAGTTGTGTTGGTAGGGTGAGATCGAGATCTGTCATCATATGAGGATCTTCTAGGATAATAATCTCTATACGAGTCTCTATAGCTATCCCTACGGTAGTCTTCTCTTCGATAGTCATCTCGCCTATCGTCCCTTCTATCACTCAACCTCTCGTCACGATATAAGTCAACAGGTCTCTCATCTCGATACAAATCCCTAGGCCTTTCATCTCGATAGCCATCCTTCATCCTTTCGTCTCTATAAGAAGACCTCTTACGCTCTGGCTCTCTAGAATATGGCCCGTCGTATCCTCTATCGCCATAGGAGTCTCTCCTATCCAAGTCTCTATCACGATGAAGATCTCTCCTATCTAGTTCCCAATCATAAGGGCGTTCTCGCCTATAGTCATCCCTTCTATAGTCATCTCTGCGATAGTCATCCCTTCTATAGTCATCTCTGCGGTAATCATCCCTCCCATCGTCTTCTCTACGATAATCATCTCTTCTGTAATCATCTCTTCTATCGGTCCTACCTCTCTCATCTCGTCTAAAATCATCTCTTCTGTCACCCCTTTTGCCACTATAACTTTCCTTCTTCTTCGGCCTGTATTCATCCCTATCCTCATTCTTCCTTTTACGGCCAGCGTCAAACTCTTCGACTTGCTCAGAAGGCTTCCAGTCATCTTTCACCTCGACGACTTCTGCAGGTGTGGTTTCTCCCCATGCCGAAGATGTATTTCCAGCACCCCAACCGTCTTCTGCGTCAGCAACTTTGTCATCCCCCCAGCCACCAGCATCGTCAGCAGCCTTCTTAACGTCCTTAGTTTTGTCATTGTTTTGCTCCTGTGACCCTTTCTTTATTTCTTCCAATTTTTCTTCGGACATTTAGGGGTCAAATTTTTTGATGTAAAAGTTCGCCGTCAGGGATATTGGCTAGCGGAATATGGCTTGTACAAGCAATATAGAGGATAATATAAGCAATAAAAGGACAATATACGCATTTAAAAAGATAAAATTGACAGTACAACAGATGGTCTAGGGAACTTTAATAGGCTAAACATCTTAATTAGTATCATCACTGATCTACACACAGGTTTATATCTTCAGCATTTTGGTCATAAGACTATTATGTATGAGGTAGCATACTTGATTAAACAACTTGAGGCATACGGAGCACACAAACATTACAGATATTGATGATATGCAGAATATTAAAGACTTCACTAATTTTTATCTTGATTGCCGTCATAAAGTCGTTTCTATTATTACCCCCAGATGACAAAAACCGTCTTGTTCTCGAGAGAAACAGGATCTAATAATTTAAGCATGGGAATTGTTGGGTTGCCGAATACGGGAAAATCGACATTGTTTAATTTTCTAACAAAAAATAATGTTCCTGCAGAGAACTACCCGTTTTGCACTATTAATCCTGCAGAAGGACGGGTTGAAATTGATGATCCGAGAGTTGAGGAGCTTGTGAAGAAATATTCTCCAAAGAGTGTGGTAAAAGCCTTTCTCAAGGTAACAGACATTGCTGGTTTAATCAAGGGAGCTCATGATGGAGACGGGCTAGGGAATATGTTTTTAGACCATATACGTAACGTTGATGGGATATTTCACGTTGTCAGATGCTTTGATAACGAGGAGATATCACATGTTGAAGGAGAAGTTGATCCTATTAGAGATATAAAGATAGTAAATGACGAGCTTCGATATAAGGATAAGCAAGTGCTGTCTAAGATTTTGGAGAAACTGGCTAAGGAGTTTAGGAATAAAAATCACGACAAGAAATTAAAGGAAAAGCTGGAGACGGCAGAGAAGCTCATGGGCATACTAGAAACTTCTTGGATTAATGAGCACGAGTTTTCAGACGACGAAGTTGCGTTTATATCTACTCTTAATCTTTTGACGGTTAAAAACGTTGTATATTTGGCCAATATTAGTGAAAGGGACTACAAGCAGAAGATTGTGACTAAACATTTGAAAGCTATCTTAGGATTTAGCAAAGATGTTATCCCATTTTCGGCAACATACGAGATGCACAATGAGAATGATAAATTTTTGAAGAAGGTGATCAAGAAGGGATATGAGTCGCTGAAGCTTATTAACTTTTTCACCGTAGGTCCCGATGAAGTACGGAGTTGGACTGTGCGTGAAGGTTCTAGGGCACCTGTTGCTGGATCAGTGATACACACCGATTTCATGAATTACTTCATCATGGCAGAAGTTATGTCTTATGACGATTTGATGGCATATGGATCGGCTAATGAAGTTAAAAAGGCAGGGAAGTATCATCAGAGGGGTAAGACATATATTGTTAATGATGGTGACATTATATTGTTTAAGTTTAATCCTCCCAAGTCAGGTCAAAAGAAAAAATAAAAATTTGCGATTTTTTGTTGATATTGACGCCCATATAGAGATAATGATATTATAGATACGTTTATGACAAAAGGGGATTACTCAAACGTTGCCTTTATGAGACTAGCATGCGGTGTGATTGTTGTTTGGGACACTACAAAGCGTACCCAGTATATCGATACAAATGTCATTATAAAAGGTGTCTATATATGACAACTAAAACGAAAAAGTATGAAATAATATAGAGGCGTTAAGGTTTATTAGTAAAATTAGTACTGCGTTACAGCTTTACTCTAAGCATACTGCGCATCGGTTTTTGAACGATATGGTATACGATTCTAAGGTGTTTTACAAGAAAATAGAAATTATTTATTCGTTAAACGTGAAGTGACAATTGTATGGTACCACAATTGACCAAATGTCACTTGTTATGTCATATAGCCATGGCGTGTAAAACCTATTTCTTTTGACAATGTAAAATTAAATGATACGATTCTCTTGCAGCTGATTTGCAGGGCGATTAAGTTGTAAGGTAACCCGAAGTTTAATAATAAATTAATTTGGTTAACTGACGCTATCTAGAAAATATGAGTTTGACTTTAGATCTAAAAGCCCAGAACTAACAGGTAAGTGGCGATTCTTGTTTACGATAATACAATCAAGTCATATATCAAGCGCTATTGCTCGGTATACAAGGTGCGTGCTGTTCCATCAAATTAGAATCTTCTTCTGATAGGGTGTATTGTCGTGTTTGGCTGACAGTGAGGATAGTCATATAAATTATTTTTAGTGGAAGCGTGTTTTGTTACCACCATCTTCAGTGACCACAGTAATGCACAGCCTTCATATCGGTGAAGTCTCTTCAATTACAAAAAGATAGAATAAAGAATAAATTTATTTTCACGGTAAAATACAAAAAGCTATGCGTATACATTGAGATGATTTAGAAATAAACTTCAGTCAATTTCAAGATCCTTCTCCTGCTTATTCGCCAAATTTGCATAGTAATTACTTTTCTTTTCATCAAATATCTTGCTGAAGTATTCCGAAAGAAAAGAACATATCTTTGATGTATTTGCCTTATTGCCCTGCTTGAAATTAAATACAACATATTTTTCGTAAAATCTTACAGCTTCGCAGTATTTCTTTTCATTTTTGTACACGTCTGCAATGAGTAGAAATCCCTCAATGTCATCAAGCCTGATCACCTGCTTAAAGCACCGTATAGCATCAGAATGCCTCTTCGTATGGTAGTAGCAATTTCCTAAAGCAGTCCAAACTATCGGATCATCCTGCTTTAGCTCAAGCGCCTTCTTTATGAAAAACATAGAATACTCATACATGGTCATAGTATAGTATGTCTGTCCAATACTGTACCAAGCCCTGTAGTCCTCTGGTCCATACTTTAGGGCCAAATTATAACTCTCCAAAGCTTTTTCTGGCTTACCCATTTCCATATATTCATGGCCGATCAGAGTGTAAACGATGCTTTTCTTAGGATCAAACTTCACACACAATTTAAAATATTCGATAGCTTTCTTGTGATCCTTCTTCATGGAATAGTGATTAGCTATACAGCACATTGTCTCAGGCCTGTACATGTTAATGTTTAGCGTAGCTTCAGCTAGAGTAGCGACTCTCGGATCATTCTTGATGTACAAAATGTTAGAGTATAAATCTATATAATCCAAGTCAAAGTAGTACAGATTTGTGGATAAATCATCAAATATCTTCAGAGCCTTGTCATATTTCTTCTGATGATAGTACACCGCAGCAGCCAAGGCCGGATAATTGGTGTTTAGCGGAGGATTGGTATTCAAAGGTGATGGAATAGACATGTTTTCTGGTACCAACCCGGCTAATTGATCTTCAGATGATGCGTTAGACATATCATTCCCTGTATTATTTGCGTTGCTTTGTTTGATGCTGTTATCATTGACCAAAAGTGTTGTGTGCTTTGGACCAATATTAATAGACAAATCATTTGACTTATTTGGGTCCTCAAAGAGGGTAGCCTCAAGATCAACGGATTGCGTGATATTGTTAGATGGTGTCTGAACAGAAACTGCAGACTGCCCAGTGCCTTCCACATCATTGCCGACATTATGCATGTTTGCAGCTATGGCATATGCCTGGTCTCTATGATAGCTTTTGCTATCATATCTGGCTACCCCTAAACTATTTTTCTTTATTAAACAGTCGTTTAAGCCGGATTGGCCCTGAATTTCCATACAAGTTACTCCTTGTGCTGATCTAAATTCTCTATTTTGACCTCCAGTGCATTCTAACCTTTCGCTGACCTCGGTCACGGAGCTAATGAAATCCTCCACAGGTGTAACCTTCTTCTTCTTAGCTTTTTTTTGCACCTCGACCGATGGAATCGTAATCATTCTAGAGCAATACAGGTGCATATAAAAATAATCACTGAGTTGTCCGCTTACACCTAAATCGTGCTTCTCCACCATAGAACCGAGAGAAAGATATGCCTCCCAGAATAAATCATTTATCAATATGGCTTGCCGCAGTAACACTGGGGATCTGAGAGCTATGCCCTCCAGATACAGCAGGAACTCATCTGTGTCCTGACGCATTTTATGTATTGTTTTCGTATCTTTAAACTTAAGAAGGTTTTTGTTCCTCATAAAAATTTTCTGGAGCGAGCAGCAATCACAAAACACTATGTCATCCATGTGTGGCTGTGATTTCTTGCAGAGGAGTGAGCAATATGCCTTTTTGTATTCTTTAAGGTTCTCAAATACTATACATTTGTATATATCTGGGGAGTGTATAATCGTTACAGTCTTGAAGTCAAAGTTTATCTTTGATAGAAAGTCTATAGTCTTGTTGAGGTTTCTGCTGATGAAGCGACTTATCATTAGGGCTAAAAAAATAGAATTCATTCAAGAAGGATTTATAGGCTTATAGGGCAGGATCAATAACATCATATGGTCTGAAAAAATGGACAAAGATAATGGTATATTAGATAATCTTTATTTAGCGGCGTGCTTTGATTCCACTGGTGCAGGTGAGTCTTTTTTTGTACCTATGTATAATGTCTCTCTTATTTTAAAGTGAGATGATGGAGCGATAGAGCAAAATAGACGATGTACATATTTGTTAAAGGTTGAAACTGTGCACTTACACCTCGAAGGAACGCTGCTATTCAGTTATTACAGGATAAAAGTAGTAAACAAATTATTGGTATAGAAGGGCTGCCTCTACAAGAGAAGTTCAGGTCTAGACACCACACAAGAGATGTATCGTGCAACATTCACATTGTACGCCCTTGGTACTGAGGAGTATTCACAACTCCTTTATAGCCCAAGCTAACCGCATCGCAATATGTGGTCTAGCACACATCATATGATTCCAAAAGCTCCATTACGAGGTATATGTATCACAATCTGTACTCAGCACACATATATCTAACATAGCATTCTAAAGGTCACACTACAATGTGGTCCTGTACTCTAAACCATCTACACTGTATAAATGACAATCTGATAACAACACAGCTGCATTCTTCCGTATGTCATCCTCCCTGTACTTACTGCTAAGCATTTTTACCACTATGTCCAGGTGAAGTCCATTTTCATCTTGATTGTTTCTGTACACCTCTAATATATCCTCTTGTATTTTGCTAAACTTATTCTGCTTCACAACTTCGTCTTTTCGCAATCTTCCTGTATACCACAAGTGCTGGTAGATAGTGTTCATAAAATGATAAGTTATATAGCCATAGTCCTCGATCCTAGATATAGCCGAGACGCTTATGTTCCGCACGTTGTTAAACACCCTGATAGACCCTATAAGCTTTAGAAGGTTGCCCTCCTCAATATACCCACTTATCTCTTCCTCCCAGGCACTGTTAGGCCAAAAAGTACAGTCTATAGCCCCAGTGCCATCTTCTACAGTGAATAATGAACCTGTGGTAGTTGTATTGGCCCTGCAAACCCATCCAATAATTTGTAGGTTTGTAATCTCAGCAGTGTCCACCATATTTACAGACGAGCCTTCTTCGAGCTCATAGCTATTTAACTGCTTGATGGTGAACGATCTAAGAGTCTTCACGCCTGTAAACTCTCGCTTAGGCGAGCTTTGGATAAATCCTCCTTCGAAATCAGCCATATAAGGGTAAAAGTGCAAAATGTAATATTTTAGCTACGCATATAAAGCATAGTTACCTGTATCGGTCACGTATAGCCCTGTCCGTTTATATAATTGCATATAATAGAACCCATGTGGGCAAAATTGAAGGACAAAACGTCTGGTGAGTACTATTTTTACAATACAGAAACTAAGGTCAAAAGCCCTTATAGGGCGGAAGAAGGATACAGATTGTACCATATACTTATCAAACACAACAAAAGTCGTTCACCAGTAGATAGATCTGCAGAGGAGGCACTCGCTATCTGCAAAAGGATTCAGAATGATTTGCTGGATAGATTTCATGATAAAGACTTTAGAAAATATTTTAAGGAACAGGCCATGAAGCACAGTGATTGTTCTTCATCGAAACGCGGTGGAGACCTTGGATTTGTGTGCTTGAACGAGATGCTGCCTGAATTTGAGGCGGCGGCATTCAAACTTAAGAGACAGCAGCTTGTAGGTCCTGTGTCAACACCCTCAGGTTTTTATATAGTATACAGAGCCTAGGAATCA
>JAEDXX010000636.1:0-18670 GCA_021725515.1 Epicauta chinensis
GCCCAGTTCCATTCAACATTCTGATTAGTATGAATAAGAGGGCATTATATAGCACTGCTATCAGTAAGTGGAGAGCAATACTTGGATGCCCCTTCGGCAACGTGTTTTTATACTTCAAATACGCTCTCGTTATCAACCACACGCACAGTGAGCCTAAGACTGTGTCAATAGCATATGAAAGCGACACGTTGGAGGATTGGAGCTTAGGGAATGTGACTAGGCGAGTGGCGATGGATATTGAGAGGAGCTGGCCTAGAAGGATTTCCTTGAGGCATAGACTCTCGTTGAGTGCGAATATCTGTGTCATGGGGTAGAATAGGGTTGAGATTAAGGGAGTATGTTTGATTGGATAAGAAAAAGGGGCTTAACGGTTTAGGAATATTTTTGTGCAGGGGAGGTTTTTTAACACAAGAGGGGTGTATACTATCAAGGCACCAAGAGGATTATTAGCCATGGGAGAGTTATTAGATATGCTAGCTAGACACCTAGAGGGCTATCAGGCATACTAGCAAGGCACCGAGAAGATTAATAGATATGAGATTTAGCTGCGCACCGTTAGATATGGGAGAGTTATTAGATATGCTAGCTATACATCAAATTCAGTTAGATACAGGAAAGCTATCAGACATGGGAAAGTTATTAAACATGAGACTCAGTCAAGCAACAGATAGACTCAATCTCTAAAATGATGATTTACGGTGATATGAGCTGATAAGCTTATGGCTATGTAAGGTTACTACGTGTGGTTATATATCGGCATGAATGTATTTCATGGGTGAGTTTATGCGTTAATATGGTAGGAGAATATGTTGCCCTCTTATACGGTCACTAGAATGACCTGAGATACATTTCTGCATGCTTAGGCCTAGTCACGTTTCCACATTGGGTAATCTGGACTACATTTCTGTATAGCCTGGAATATATCTTTGCATATTTTGGCCCCAAGCCCCTATGGAATATACGAAGGAGGATCTGGACAGCGAAGGCCTGCTCTGGGCTACCAAAGAAGCAGGTTTAGATGAACATAGCAGGGAGTTGGATAAATATGAGACCAAGGTAGTTAAGGATAACAATGACTCTTTAAGGGATAAGGATGTTACAGAATTAGGTGAAGAATACGAGAGGTGCATGCTGAATAATGACACAGCGGTGCAGTCTGAAGATCTACTGAGTGTAGAGTTACCTACATCTGAGATACCTACGGCTACCACTGAGACACCCATGGCTACCACTGAGATGCCGACTGAAAACCCATCAATTGAAGACTCACTAATTATACCTTCACCAGTTGAATGCTCACCAGTTGAAGAAACTATATATGAGCTATTCCTTCGATGCAAGAATAACCACAGAATAGAGCACTATAAAAGTCTATCCATGGCATTGCATAGACCACTGGACAAGTCACAAACCCAGGCCTGCCTCAACCTGATCGATAATAAGTTCATGGCTACTCTCTTATTCTTCTGTGGCCACCAGCTCGTAGACTTTATAATGAAAATTATGGCTAAGGGGTCTAAAGCGTCTAGATTGACCAGAATCACAGCTCTGAGCGTTCTGGTGGACAGAATTAATGACCCGAGCCACCACAAGGCTATGCTGCTGGCCATATTGGACAACTACGGGTATCTGGACACGTTTATCATCAGCTCCGTGCCATTCCGTTCATTCGCTGTTCTAAGGGTAGTCGAGAGGCTGCTGGGATGCGGTATAGACACTGTGAGGAGCTGTATTCTTGGCCACAGTAATATGGAGGAGCTGTATATGGATATATCTACTGTGATAGATAACCCCTATGCCGGGCTCATGTGTTTAATGTTTATGGCGTCTGCAGAGTGCAGAATAAGCCATTTGAATCTGCTGCTTATTATACTCAATAGATTTTTGGGTCTGGAGCACCTCGGGTCCTATCTTAAGGGTATAGCAGATTTACAGCAAAACACAACTTGTTTGTTGGACCCCATAGTTTCAGGTATGGATGTAACTCAATCAGTCATAGGAATGGGCCAGGTAATTGAAGATAAGCGTAGTAGAAACGGTCTACTGATTGTAGAGGATGCTGGGCCGAGTATAAAATATGACGAAGCAAATACAGTTAAAGGCAAATCAAATATTGATGACAAACTGGCTTCTGATGATAAGCTAGCTGCCAATAACAAACTAACTACTAATGACAAAATAATTACTGGTGACAACACAAATATATCTAATAACAAACTAACTACTAATGACAGCACAAATATATCTAATAACAAAATAATTACTGATGACAAATTAACTGATGATGAGCTAGCTACACAAAATAGGAGACACAGTACGCCAATCTCAAAAGACAGAGACACGGGTATACGAGCACCTACAACCTACAACGGCCTAAGAATCCTCAGAGCAGTATGCATAGAGCTACTCCAAAGGATGTCGAACAAGAAAGCCACAGAGCGTATCTCCATAGCCAGATGCCTCACCAAGCTAGACATAAAGAAGCTCAGGTATAAGGACCACCCCAAGATTACTAAACTTGCACGTAGATGTTTATTGGACGCTTCTTCATCCGTGGTTGATGCAGCCGTAAACTTCCTCTACCATATGAATGCCTCGTATCTGGTCAGAGAGCTCGATAGAGGGCATGGAGTTGTGTTAAAGCGTAAAATAGTCCATAAGCTTAGGAATGAGACATTAGAGACTGAACAACTTTATAAATTCTACCATACGTGCTTGGAGCTTAGTAATTTGGAGAATAGTGTGGTTGGGGATATATCAAATAGTAGTAATAGTATGGTTAGTGGTATAACAACTGGTGCTATGACAGGTAGTGCTATAAAGAATAATAATACTCCTTTGAAGAATAATATTACTCTCCCAAAGATTCACTCACTCAGATGCTTTGCACGGGCATTCAGCAACTTCCCAGACAAATCAGCATGCTCAGCCTTCAAGTTACACTTCGTGGAGATCAAAGACCAAGTGGACTCACATCTCTGCCTCCACTACTCAAAATTCCACCCAAAACGTATTGATCCAGTATACGTAGCCTCGCTGGTTCTAGAGAGCGGTGGAGAGATCCTCAAGGCCGGAAAGCTGACCTACTACAATGACCTAATATCCACCCTGACGAACTTGGCCCCAAGAGTATCCGAGGGACTGAAGCGTAGGCTATTTTCGTCCTGCAGGAAGTTGCTGTTCTATAAGCCGTATTTGGAGGCCACCGGTGAGCTTCTCCACAGATTGGGGTATGATGATCTCGAGATACCACGAAGATCAGACTACCATATTGCTATTCTGGGGGCGCTGGGTCATAAGCTGTTTAAGGCACACTTCGCCTTATACGAGTGGTCAGAGTATAAGGAGATGGGGCTAATTTACTACTTAAAGTTTGATCCGTCGTTTGGGTTCACTTACCAGTGGAAGCTGAAGGAGCTTCTCGGCAGGAATGGGGGTATATACAGGTTCCTGAACCGGCTAAGCTTCACTGGGAGTACTGCTCTTATTGGAGGAGCAGGAAGTCATTTGTTTGGGGCTGAGTCGCTGAGTGTTGGGGATTTTTATTTTCAGTTTGTTTCTAATAACTTTGCTATGATAGCGAGAGCTGTTATTGGGGGTGATACATGTGGTAATAAGTGTGATAGTGAGTATGTTGATAAGTATGGTGACGCATGTAATGGTGGTACACGTGATAGTGAGTATGGTGATAAGTGTGAAAGTAATGAATATCGTGATACACGTGACAAAGCAAATATTACACGTGGTATCACATGGAATCAAGGAGGTGTGAAGTCTGATAGAACTAATTTAAACAATATCGTTAGAAGTAGTTCAGATAGTAAAAATGCACATAGCAATATGAATTATAGTAGCACACGCGAGTGTAAGTATGGGGACGACAGAATAAGCTTACATGAGCTAGGCGATAATAAAAACGCACAATGTAGCCAATCTGATGGCGAGCTGCCTAAGAATAGTCTACCAAAGAATAATAATGGCAATTTACCTGGGGATGAAGAGAGAGCTGTCACAGCCCATAACTCTAGGAGTAAGAGACTGAAGGTCGCTACATTTGATAAGAGTGTAGCCACTGAGGCCTCTCTGCTCCTTATAAAAGCCACGGAGCAAATGGCAGTACTGCCTGAGCTGTCTCTTCCGTATATCTTCTCTGGCTATAAGGTGGTGCCCAGGCTGGTGTCTCTATTCCCATCGGCAGTGATCACTAGCTTAGACTCTCTACTAACGCTTATTTTGGGAAATGAGTTAAGGAGTGCGTCTAAGTCAAGTAGTGTGCCAGTGTGTGGGTCAAGAAGCTCATCAGTGTGTGAGTCAAAAAGCTCTTCAGGATACGAGCTGTGGGAGATATACAAGACGATCCCAGAAAGGAGGAAGCTGACTGAGGCACTATTCAAGCACTGCACTGATGAGTGTAGATTGGTCTACATAATGAACAATGCATGCCACTTTCTGTATAGAGACAGAGTCGTGCTGTGTAAGTATCTGAGCGATATTAGGCATACCCTGGGAGAGGGTGAAGTTATCTCACGGGTGGCTGATGCATTTATTGAGAGACTCTCTGAAAAGAGAGCATCGAAGGAGAAGGTCTATCTGGAGGATTTCCTCAGTGATGAGGCAGGTGGCGTGAGATGAATGGCGTGTGATGAGTGAGAGTTGGCTAATAGGGCAGGTGGGTATGGAAATTATCTGATAAAGCAGGTGATAAGTGAGAAATAGCATTTTCCTGTGATAGCGTATAGCACAGTGATAATATTTTATTCTTGGCTTCAGAGAATAAAGCTTAGAGTATATATAAATAGTATTGGTTATGTTCAGGAGGCAGCACAGGCTGCTTAACGTTTTATTACTCCCCTGTTTTGAGACTACAATTGTCTTTTCCATAGCTTACCTTGTCCAGTTCTCGTACTTTCTGCAGTAACATTCAATCTCCATAATGCCTACTATACAATCATACACAATCATCTTATTATCCACTACACAGCTGCAATCTCCATAATGCCTACTATACAATCCTCTTATTATCCACTAACACTTACTACAAAATATTATAAATCCCTTTAGCCTTAATTCTGTAAAATATTTTGCCGTTAAAATGACAGTCTACGTTTTCGGCTCAAATGCCATTTCCCAACTAGGCCTAGGCGAAGACGCAGAAGATACACACATCCCCACCCCACTACACTACTTCGACCAAATAGAGATCACCAGGGTGGTATGCGGCACCCTACATACCCTCGCACTCTCATCCAATGGGAAGCTATACTCTTGGGGCTGTAATGACGAGGGTGCACTCGGTAGAGATGGCGACGAGGCAGTGCCTGGAGAGGTGTTGGTGCCTCCAGTGCTCAGGATGGGCTGTGGTGGGTCTATATCCGTGGCACTGAGCGTGTCGAGGGAGGTTTATGCATGGGGCACTTTCAGGAACTCCAGTGGAGTCCTGGGGTTTAGCCCGTCTACGCGTATACAAATGTATCCGTGTAGAATAGCCTTGCCTGGCATAGATGAAATAAAATGTGGGCTGAACTTTGTGATGCTGCTTGATACGAAGCGTCGATTGTACACTATGGGGACCAATGACTTCTGGGAACTGGGTCGAAAGATTAGCTCGAGGCATCCAATAAAATCACTGCTCCCAGAGCAGATTAATGACACTAGGAGTCAGAGGCTTAGGTTCAAGGCCATAGGGGCTGGGCAGCATCATGCTATGGCTATAAATTTTGATGGGGATATGTACACGTGGGGCTCCAATGTATATGGCCAGGTGGACAGTAGAGTTGGTGACTATATCATGCATAAGGTCAAAGCAGAGGTTTCTGGGGCCGTGGAGGCAGATGGGGGTGAGAATCATACTCTGGTGCTTGATAACCAAGGCTATCTTTATGGGTTTGGGCGTAATGATTATGGGCAGCTTGGTCTAGGTCATACAGAGAGTGTAGGTCACAATATGAGTTTAGGTCACGGTACAACTGGGGGATACAGTGAGAGCTCAGGCCAGAGTATAAACGTAGATCACAATATGAGCCTAGGTCATAACCGAAGAAGGTTAGACCTGGAAGGTGTAGTGAAGGTTAGAGCGTCCGGTAATTTCAGTGTCTGCCAGGTGGGCAATGAGCTGTTCTCCTGGGGACTCAATATTTGTGGTGAAGCAGGGTACAAGGAGGAGTGTGTTACGAGGCCCACGAGGATACCTTTTGAGTTCGGGGAGATTGTTGATTTTTCGGTTGGGAATAACTTTACTGTGGTGGTGACCAAGAGGTGAGTGATGAGGGTAAATAGATCTGATTGGAGTAAAAGCTGATGGGGTAAATAGATCTTACTGGAGCGATGAGGGTAAGAGCTAGAGGTAGATGAAGCTAGAGCATCCAATTTGCTCTGAGTAGAATAGTTCCCGTGCCATAAAATTTGTTCCTTCTTCATATAGTCCCAATATGGTAATACGTTCTAGCCTAAGCCATATATTGCCACGTATACCCCCCTGTGTTTGATGCCATCATATGATCTTAGAATGTGGCCTTACAACTCCATGACTTGTAATTTCATGACTTATAGTATAGCTTAGAAGCCTCTAGAATATAGACTCATTAAAATGCTAGGATGCTACCAGCATCTGATGAGATGATCCACCGTTATCCAGGCATGATTAAGTCCCAATACCCAGGGGCATAGAGCTAGAGTCTATTCTATAAAGATAATAAATTTATTGTCAGCTTAAGTCTGGGAGGAATAGACAGAGGTTTATCAAATGATACTAAGCCCTTTATCAGGAAATCTGAAGAATCACACTGTGACTCTAAGCATTATACTGTAATTCTTCAAGGGATACTATACTACAGCTGAGATGGGTATTATACATTTAGACCCATTAGCAGTGTTTCATACTTCATTCCCATACAGAAATACTACAGCTCATTTATACGCAGAAATACTTGAGCTAGTATCAGACCGAATACCATATCTATCATCTACAACCCTCGACGAATCCCATGGCATGGAATCTATGCTCAGCAAAATAGCCGATACCCAAATCCAGGGATACTCGGCCACCCCCAACCAGCCTTCTTCTTGTCCTTCATCTTCTCCACCAACTTCTTCATGCTCGGCTTATCATCAAGCCCCAACGCCTTAATAAAATCATCATCCTTCTTCCCAGACAGCGCATCCTTAAATCGTGCACGCTTCTTCGGATCACCGATCTTCTCGATCTCGTGCATGAGCTTTTTGTACAGGATCTTCTCCTTTATGGTCTCGGGATCCGTAGCAACCTTCTTCAGGCACATTTCTAGGCTGTAGTCTATAAACACGAAAAGCTGATTCTTCTGGTACGTGCAAGGCTCAACAATGAGCTTTCCAGACATGAAGCCTATACACAGCCCTCCTATGGATATGCTATATCCCAATGGGTGCTCATCTATGTCCCAGAAATCTGGCTCCCCGCTGCATTGTAGTACACGGTGGCTGTCTATGCATAGCTGGCTGTTTCCAACACGTATTTTGTACTTAGAGCCATTCCTGTTTATTCTAGATACCTGACTGTATTCCAAGGACTCGTCCTTGGTCAGAGAAAAGACGTCTCTGGAGAATGTGTTTATCTTCTCTGAGAGTTTGTACTCGGGATATGCGGATGGGGATATCTGGATGGGCTTGTTGGTTAGAGTGTCGATGTATTTGCATATTATTTGTGTGAATAGTAGTATGTACATTTAGTAATCGGCAATGTTATTGTTTTCCCCGTGTGGAGTTTTGATTTTAGTGTTTCAGTGGAGTAGGCAGTAAAGTGGACAATGAAATAGGCAATGAGCTATTAGAGCACCGTAGAGTAGGTGTCTATGATTGTGCAATATAAATAACTCCGCAATACAAATGACCATGCACTATATCTGAGTGTATAATACAACTCTGACTGTACACGATTATATTTGAGAGAGACAGACGTGCATTAAACGAATTTTATTGGCCAAGGAAAGTCTATAGAACAAAATATAGCCAATTATATGACAGAGTTGTCAATATGACATCCATCTGCATATAATGACGTGTCACAAATTAATTCCAAAATTTTATTAGACCACTCAACTGTCTTTCTCAATACTATTAAGCCACTCAACTGTCTCTCTTAATAATACAATGACTTGTCAAATTTCTTAATATATCCATACGGCTTCGGCTCATCCTCAGAGCTATTCTCGTTTCCTGTATTGTCATAGTAATTCTCAAATGGTCCTCGACAATCCTTGGGCGCAAATGGCGGAGGTATCCTCTGCTCCTGTATCGCATCCCAGTCCGCAGACCGGAAATAGCGGTGTCCTATAATCTCATTAATTCCACCATATCCAAGACGTGTATTCCTGTTCTTATCCAAAAGCCCTAAAATCAAATCCTGGACATCAGGCATGATGTAATGTGGAAGCAAAACATTCTGAGAAAGAATTTTCTTGTATATCCTATGACTATCTCGGTCATAGAATGGTGGGTCTCCCGATAGCATCTCAAAAACAATAACCCCAAGCGCCCAGTAGTCGCTCTCGAAGCCATCGCCCTCTCCGAGGAGCTTCTCGGGGCTCATATATTCTGGCGTGCCACTTATTACGTATATCTTATCTTTGATATGCATGGAAAACCCAAAATCAGTGAGCTTTAGGTGCCCATCACTAGTGAGAAGAATGTTCTCGGGCTTAAGGTCTCTATATATAATATCTCTGCCGTGTATAAAGCGCAGTGCTGCTACAATCTCGCATGTGTAGAAGAACGTGATTTGTGGACAGAATCTGGTGAATTTCCTGAGCCAATAAAACAACTCTCCACCGTCAACATATTCCATAACAAGGCCAACAAAGTCCCTCTCATAGATGGGAGATATGAGCTTCGTGACAAATTTGCTCCCAAAGAGCGTCTTCAGAGTGAATATCTCGTTGTTTACTTGATCCACTTGGCGCATCTTTAGAATCTTTCGGGTCTTCAGGATTTTTATAGCGTAAAACTTGTTTGGAGCAGCTATTAGATTGATTAAATAAACTTTGCCGAAAGCGCCAGAGCCAATAACCTTAACAAGCTTTACATCTGTGATTCGGAGCATATCGGTTACAGGGGAGAATAAATGTGGGGTATATATGAACTATTTACTGATTGATTCATTTTTATAATACGTTTTAGGACTGTTCGTAGTGCAAATGTGATGGACTTATATGGAAGATGCGATAGATTTGTGTGAATATACAAGCTGTTGTGTTGAAGAACGCAATTTATATACATATCATTTAGGTCAATTTACTTCCACTACTCTTGCTGTACGCTCTATTTTATATTTGGTATAGACAACTTTTACAGCCAATTACCTTACTTGTGCGTTAATCCAAGCAGTATGGTTTATTAACAAACTTCACGGTGCCTCACAGCCTCTGCATACTGCGGATAGGATTCGAAAAAAGTGAGGCTTATACACTATTTTGCTGTGTATTGATTTTCTAAGTGCTTTTTTGCTGAACGTTGATTTGTTGTGGATTGGCTTTAGTATAGCAATTGCAGAGCATCTATCATGCCATTATTACTTAAGAAATTCATTTTCATAGCCGTTTTTGGCTATCCTTTACTATTGTATACGCTGCTTATTGATGCCGTAGATTTTGATAATCTCTAATGATTAGAAGGATTATAGAGATAATTGCTCTTGATGTGATATTAAAGAGGTGAAAATGAAAAAGGAGGTCTGTATATGATGAGTATTGCGACTGCAAAGAATCTTTCGTATATTTCGGGCAAGGTCAAACATGTTAGGAGATTAGATTATTCAGTTGTTGATTGTTATTACATTGGTAGTGTTGTAAGTTTCATCTTATGCCTCTTGGCTTCACCAAAAAGTGAGAGTAGTTACGCTGATTCGAATTATCCTAGGACTGAGGCTAGCTCAGCTGATTCAAATTATCTTAAGGGTGAGGCTGGTCCATTTAGTTTGTATAAACTGAACCAGAACCATTTGTACGACGAAGACATTACTTTATGTATCATTGCCCTTCTGTTTGCCTAAAGATGATTTCTTATTGACATGTGGTTGAGACTAAAGATGCCCAGTTCATAAGTCATAGGACAAGTTTACGGGCAGTATACACTTATATTACTCCAAAGTTGCCACAAGCTTGGTCGTAGGATCAAGATGTGCGTCGCCGAGAAATTTACTAATAAACTTTATTGATTACCATAGCTCAGTACTTCCTCATGTAGTAAACAAAGATAACAGCCTGTGAACAAGGCCACGGTCGTGCATTTCAACTACTTTTATGGATTTATTGGCTCACCAGAATCTTGGACTAATATATTTGGGTGTACACCTCCAGCATTCCTCTCTGGTATCTAAAATCGCTACGTATACATTTGACTCATTGTGATATTATCCTATCTCCGCATTGATTTCTAAGTGTAACATCTTGAGTCTCATTGATGATTAACACTCTCCTTCATAGACTATTGGGCTCCATACCACAGGCATATGTTTATTGGTCAATTTCGGATTAAATCGAATTATCAAGGGATGACTAAAGTGGTTGGTGCATTCTAGTACAAACAACTATAAGTCCATCTCCTTATTCTAGTGCACTCATCCTTATGAAGTTACATAATTATGGCCTGAAGAGAGATCTAATATTTGAGTACAAAAAGGCCTTTGTCTCTGATGACGAAAAAAAGATCATGAACTTCCTGCGCATGTACTTCAGCACCTTCGAGGATGAGAATGGGGCAATGTACAATATCTTCGTGTTACAAAACCCAACGGAACTGGTCCAAAAATATAGGGAGATGGAAGACGAGCTGAGGAAGAGGTGTTTGTCATTTATCGTATCCAACATGAAGTCAGAATACTATGGGCAGGAGGTAAGAACATTTCTGGGAATAATACACGAAAAAGGACTGTTTGGAAAGAAGAAGGATGCAAAAAGGGCTATGGATTACTATCAGCTGGCCTCACAGCAGAATATACCACTCGCCACGTACAAGATTGCGAGATGCTATGAATTTGGTATAGGATGCAATCCAGACTTGGGAAAAGCGTTATACTTTTACAGATGTGCTGCTAAGCTTGGTCTTATAGATGCTATACACGCATATGGTTCGCTTATTATCAAGAATGAAAACTCAGGCCTGGAGGATTTGGCCACAGGACTATTTTATCTAAATTTAGCAGTTAAAAGTGCAACTAAGCAATATCCGTATGCCTGCTACGACTTAGGTATGTGCTACGAGAGCGGTGTATTAAATTTCAAAGCTGACATACCATATGCTCTGTATCTATACAAAAAAGGGGCTGCTCTTGGATGTCCAAACTGTCAATATAGACTTGCTATTTTGTATGGAAAAGGAGACTTGAGTACCAAAATTAATCCTCAGAAGCTAGTATACTGGACCAGAGAAGCAGCACAATCAGATCACATAGAGGCGCAATATTCACTGGCCAAGTTATACTACTTTGGGGTTGCTGGGGTCATGGAGAAGAACTATAAACTTGCATATCTCTGGGCCTTAAAAGCTGCAGCAAAGGAGCACCCGAAGGCCATATTTCTTGTTTCAGAGTTTCTAGGAAGGGGAATTGGGATAGAAAAGGATATCTTAGCCTCCAAATGGTGGAAATTAATACTGAGAGGATCTAAAAATAAGATAGAGGAGTTTATTAAGGCATTTCGTGGGTAGAACTACAATACCCTGCTGGTAGAGAATAGAGGGGATAAACACAAGTGGATGGATCTCCATATTGAAGGAATCCATGAAAAATGAATGGTGCTGTTTGGATGAGCATAGGCTAAACTGTACATGTGGCCGACAAATCCAGGAAATTAGATAATAATTGGTATAAAACTGTACTGGGTGGAATTAAGGGTGGATGATGACTTTTGTAATATTTAGAATGTAGGCACTATTACATTAGTTTGAAATAATCTCACTTCTATATTCAATACCTGAAAATAAAGATTTAACTCTCATACATTGTTTCAAACCGCTAGTTATTGATAAGCTTTGCACTAATAACACCACTTGGCATTTTCCATACTGACTTCTTCAAGACTAATTGTTTTTTGAATGAGATATGTCCCTTTGACAGACGGCTGTTTATTAGATAGATACTATCATTTGGTCAAGTTTATTAAACTAAACTCCCTGCCAGGGCCATGGCCTTATTTTAGAGCTAGCGCCCGATAATTTCACGGTCTTAGGTTGGCATAAGCATCTATAATACGCATATTTATTCTAGATTAGCATATTATTAACTCTGATATCTTTGCAGAGAGATGATTTTTTATCATCTTTATACATCTCAGCTTATCTACACATAGAGCATACGCTCTCCGCTATTACTAGATACATTAGCTTTTACGCATTTGGCCAAATCTTTACAAATATGGCTATTTAAACTCCTAATAAACTTCTATATGCAGCATATTTTCAATACTCCTAATAAACTTCTATATGCAGCATATTTTCAACACTCCTAATAAACTTCTATATGTAGCATGTTTTATCCATTACTACTAAACCTCTGCATGTCTAAACTTTTAATAAAACCCAGTTGACCTCCTTACAAGTATTTGAAATCAAATAAATTCCCAACTTTATACAAAACTTGAAGTAAAACCACCATATAAAGACACGTATCGCAATAGTCACTTAAATAGCTTTATTTCATTCAATCACCATCAAACTTTCTCACCGCTTTTTGGCAGGGGTTCACCTTGATCATCATAATTCTCCGAGTCAACTCTCTTGAAGTAGACCGCCAAATAGTAAATGTATATGAATTCGCCAAACATAATCGCGCAGGTATAGACGGCAACCGTGAAAACAATAAGTAAAGTCTTTGGAATCTGGAATAAGAAAATATAAACGAGCAGTGCCGCACTGAAGGCTATTTTCGCGAGAGTGGTCAGCAGAATATATCTATAAAGGAATGTTAATGGCACATAGAATGCCACTGCATCCATCACTATCGAGATGCAGGAAGATATAAGCCATCCCCACAGGAAAATGGTTAAGAAGATGCTAGAGGCCTTTCCAGATCCTGCTCTAGCTACGGTAGTGATTAGCATTAGCGAGAACCAGTTGAATATATTAAAGAAGAAGATATATTCGATTATCTCGTATAGCGATAGTCTCTCGATACTCAGTGGTATCCTTTTCCCCACTGCAGAATTCTCAATGCTCTCCATCCTCCTTTTGATCTCTTCCTCGGTCTCCTCTGCAGCAGCGTTAAGCTTGTCTGTATTTGACTCACCCATTATTCTACGAAGTCTCATTTTTATATATATGCCACTTCTGCTCAATCAAAATCGTTTCTCCTTTATTCCATCCAATGAGGATAAAAAGGAGGCAGAATAGGTGATATATGGTTAATAGCCTATCCAAAAAGGAATTCAAGTTTTGGGGGCCTTGGCCTACTAACCAGTGAATGTATGGTTCAATTATACTGCGGCGCCAGTTGCCGAATAAGAATATGCAATTTGATGATATAAGATACCTTTCTAATGGCTGCAATATTTTTGGGTAAGAAACTTTTAATCTGGTATATCATACAATCTAGATGGTGCTATGTTATAGCAACTATTGGTTTGGAGACTACCCAGGCAACTACAGTGTATACTTTGATCACTTCAAGGTATATGTAGAAAAACTATTATTACTATTTATATCATTGCTACCAAGATGATTGTTTTCGGCTACTATTTTTCGTGTAGTACAAGATAATCTAGAATCACTACTACTTGCAATTTTGGCCGCGTTGGTTTATCTTAATTCAATGTCTCACAGATATCAACAGCTATAAAGGTATATCTGCTTCTTACGTCAATAGTTTTTATAACTGTTCCCTTTTGTGCACCACTAAGAATCACATGCAACAAATGTACTAAAGTATGTTATTCTCATTGTGTATCATCAAGATGTACATACAATAGACTGATTGGGTAAGTAAGTTATTCTCTTTGTGTATTACATCCTCACATCTATTCTCAATCACTATACACACATTCTATCACTATTCTCAATCACTAAATCTTGCTTTTTCTGGTACAAACCTATTTTTGTCATGAAACAAACATTTTAATAAATCTGATATTCACTCTACCCCAATGACTCATACAGTCGATCTTATGGAACTATGTGATCAGGATCCAATAAAAGCTAATACATTAATCAACAATGCTGAGAATTACGCAACTATCAAAAACCTCAGCAACATTCCATTCTCTGTTTTTACAAACCAGGCATTGAACACTTCTCAAATTAACAAAATTGTGTCTATACGAGGTACCGTTATCAAAACGTACCATGTATACATAAGAAACCAGACTACAGCAATTACTTGCTTATCCTGCAACCACATCAGCTATGTGGCAGACAATATGAGAAAAAATGATTTGTCATGCGAATCTTGTGGATCAATGACGTTGAAAAAAGAAGGGCACTTCAGCAGTGCTATAAAGAACCAGGTGATTAGGGTGCAGGATATTGGAAATCCTCATAGACTCTCCGAGACAATAGAGATTGTGCTCGAGGGAGATTTGGCTGGTGTTCTTGTTCCTGGGCAGAAAATATTACTCACTGGTGTCATTCTCCTAAAATGGAAATTTGTTAGACTGAATGAGAAAATGAGCGGATATCTCTATATGCATGCACTGAATATAGAGATTGAAGATGAGGAAGCAGACCATATCTATGCCATGTCCTTTTTTGATGAAGTGATGGAACTGGATAGGTTTGCGAGACGTAAATTTCTCATCAGCACATTCTGTGATGAGATACATGGAAGGTCTGAGGTAAAGTTAGGCTTGTTGTTGGCTTTAGTAGGCGGATCTGATACTGAGGGATGTAGGAGCACTTGTCATGTTCTCATGGTCGGAGATTCTGGAACAGGAAAATCGCATATGCTCAAGAAGTGTATCAATTTGATTTCTCCTGCTGTTTTTACTAATGGAACAGGAACTAGTGCAGCTGGCCTGACCACATGTGCTGTAAAACAAGGAAAAGAGTGGTCACTTGAAGCAGGTGCTCTTGTTCTTGCTGACATGGGAATATGCTGCATAGACGAATTTAATAAACTCAGGGTCAATGAGCGCAGTGGGCTACTAGAAGCCATGGAACAGCAGACATTGAGCGTTGCTAAAGCAGGAATAATGTCTTCTCTTAACACAAGGTGCTCTATTATAGCCTCTTGCAATGCAGGATCCTTTTATGATCACAGCAAGACTGTCTCAGAGAATACTTTTATAAGTACACCTCTGATAAGCAGATTTGACTTGATATTTGGTGTCTTTGATATAAGAAATACGGAAAAGGATGACAAAATTAGCGATATAGTTCTTCAAAGAGCTCAGATTGGAAAGAAGTGTGCATCGCAGAAACTGAAGGCATATATAGCCATGGTAAGAAAAAAGGAATGCAAGATTGATAAGGCTAAGAGCCAAATACTTTTAGACTACTACATTAAGAGACGCAATCTTGACGGCAGGAGCGAGTATAATACTATTCGAAGACTTGAAGGCCTGATACGTCTATCAGAGGCTCATGCGAAGCTGATGAACGATGACACAGTCTGTGAGGAGGATGTTTGTATTGCAATTATACTCTCGGAGGCATGTATCGATGCCACTAAATCTGTGGTATTTGATACTGAAATGATATTTTGCAATGAGAGTTATTTGGGTGAGGTTATTGAAAAGCTCAAAAGATTTATTTATGATTCGTCTTGAATTTATCACAATTCATTGGGACGCCATTGCTTTGTAGCTAATGTTTGTAGTATTAATGTAACAGCGCTAGCTATACACTCATATGTAGTATCCACCTAGGCTACCCACTGTACAATCATCGACTTTTTCTTTATGTGTACGGTTTACAGAGCATACATGTTATGCTACATGCACCTTTGGGGCCCAGTTTGAGGCCTGAGTATAAAAATATCTGGACCTGGTCGTTACAGCTTATGTGCGTCTTGAATCTTTGCTCTATGTGCATCGATGCATGGATGCGTATGCCACTCCGAGCAGCTGATAATAAATACGCTTTAAGACATAATATAACATCAAGTTGCATGGATACGCAGTCAGCATAGTGTCAAACTTGAATCATCGAGAAGTGTATTTAATGAATTATACATAAAAACGTAGTAGCAAATAATGTTTCGGCGAGAAGTTTATTGCAATCAATATGTGGAGTAGATTTCTCTCAATAATCAGTCAACAAGTTATAGATAGACTCCTTCTGCGATTTTCGCAGTTCAACATCAACTAATGCTTAACATAGCGGGTGAACTTGATACTATTTACTAAATTTTGAGCATCCAGAATCAAATATTCTATACTATCTTAGATCCCGTGATATTAGATAAATGCAATAGTTACTCTAGTCTAACTACAATAAATTTATTAGCATACAATATATTTCTGAGGCAAGCCTCTCCAAAACAAACACTCAGCTTGCCCCTGTTATGCTCAGAACAATCATGCGATGTGTCACAAACCTCCTTGCAATTCCTTATAGCACAAATGCATTTATGTGTTACTTTAGAAACATCTTTGGGCCCGGTGTAGTTGAACAGCAGCAGCCAACTACGAGAATTCAGCATGGCAGTGTCCTTAACAGAAACCTTCTTTCACAGAACGAGCCTAGTTTTAGGAAATAATATGAGCCAAGGTATTTGGTGGAATACTTTTGGCATATCCAGTCTTAGAAATACGGGAGTATATACATATTTTGTATCCTGTCGGTGATTATTTAATTAACCCAATATAGGCATCATTTAAAAATTTTTAAATCTAGGACATACGATATTATAAAGGCCTAGCGCACGGGTCAATATTGGGAATGATTATGAAAAATGATGTGGAGGTATACGATACTCGTCTGTAATACTATAATATTACCCATATCCTAAGCTCAGCTTATCGATACGTTTAGCCCATCAACATGTTCAGCCTATCAGATTCCTACCATCAATATTCAACCAATAAAGACGTGAATCTTATCACTACTGCTCATCAATATTAAGACGTGTATTCTACTATCATTCACCCATCAATATCCACCTTATCTATGACCTTCCATATATGATATTAGATAATCACAGTTCACCCTATTCGTCTCATTACGATACTCTTTAATCGCCGAAACTATCTCTTCAGTGTATATTTCGAAATACTCGTAGCACCTCTTAAATACTTTCATTCCAAGATCATTTTCAATGAAATCCTGGAGATTTGTGAGGAACATTTGCAAAACCAAGTACCCATCAAATCGAAGTATTTTTTGGATAGTGTAGTTTCCTATCTCATGAGCAATAAGGTATTTACCTGAGCTTTGAAAGTACTCAGAAATTAGTGCCTGAGCCTCTGTGGATGTTACAGCGGATATCAGCATCTGTATGGTATATGCGCCGTGCTTGGTAGCAGAAATAGGCGCCATATCATATCCCAGTTCTTCAATAAACATTTTCAACTCGTATTGGCTCATTACCTTGATAGCATTTTGCACAATTTTGTTTGTTTGATAGCCAACGCTCAGTTCCTTGCTGTTTGTAAAGAGAAATGATGTGTCGTTAACTTCAACACATGCTTGGAATCTTCTGACATCTGCCTTCGAGAAATAGTTCTTCAGCTCCGTGAAGTATTCTACACGCTGATTGAATCTTAGTCTTTCATCAATCGTTTTATAAGAATCTTCTTCCTTATAGCTCCAATCAACTGTGAGGATATCAAAGTCATAGGCATACGAGAAGCTAATATCGTTGTAGTCAGAATAGTGCTTAAAGAAGGATATCGCGTCTTCGACTGTGAAGAAATACGCGTAGACATGGCTTTCCATACACTTATGGTCTTTAACTCGTAAGTCATTTTTCAGAGCGCTAAGAATGAAAGACTTGCTCAGGCAAAGCTTCGGGAGCTTTCTGACTGGCTTTTCAAAAGTCATGTGCTTTGCAGGCGATATCTTTATGGTCTCGCTTTCCCAAGCATCGATTACCGATGCTTTCCCCATTCCATGGTGCCTCTCCAGGTCATACGTCTTTCTTTCTTCGACGTCTTTACCTAAGTCAAGTGTCTCCATGGCTTCAGAAATCTCCCTTAATTTTACAACACTCGTTTCTTCTGTATTTAGAGAGTTTGAAACGTTCTTATCTGTTACTCTCTCATCCAGGTATTTCTTTTGATATCCCAGGATATTCTTCCTTTCTTCCAAACTCAGCCGCTCTAATTCCTGGCCCACAAACGGCGGCTTAGATTCAAGTATGATATTACACATCTCCTTATCGCCTTCACTCGTATCTATCTTATCACCCATATTATTAACCTTCCTAGCTCCCATATTCTCAACCTTATTAAACAAATTGTAGAAGTCTATCCCCAGACTTTCCTTCTCTTCTCCATCCACACACAGCTCATACAACCTAATTTTCAATATCTTCGATGGCCTTTGTATAGTCAAGCTCATATCTGCCAAAAATCCGCGCCAATTTATTTATGTTCCCCTTTAATGATTTCTGCGATTCATTGGTTATGACAGAAGAATTAGATATGGTGAGAATCAGTGATATAAGCGTACATTATTGGTTTCAGAATAATCATGATTGAACAATCGTGGTGTAGATGTCAATATTATCATTGGAAATCTGCAGGTTGATTGGTGTTTGTGATTGCAGGGT
>JAEDXX010000637.1:0-18380 GCA_021725515.1 Epicauta chinensis
AATCGGAACACTTATTCATTTGTTATTTTATTGTTTTATCCCCACCTATTTTGCGTCCAGCTAATGGAAAATCAATTTGTAACAAAAATGATGATTACACTCAGATAGCATCGAAAATAGGCCACGTCATACAATAAACGACAACATATTAATTATATATCTATAAAATGTTGGTTGTATGTTTCAAATTTTTCATTTTAATGACTGGTTGTGTATGTGGATATTGTTATTTAATGGTTGGATAATTACAGGCTGTTTCATGAAAAATTCGGTTGGGAGAGGAGCGAACGCTCAACATTTACAACTGTCTCTCTCATCACCATTATCTTCTCCCTTATTCTGTCTTTATCATTTATAACACAATGCTCCACAAGCCACGCCTTCAAACAACTGAATAACATGTAATATATCAAAAAAAAAATTAATAATTCAAAAATTGTGTTATAATAGCTAGCAACAAACACAGAAACATAAATACAAACAAAAATTTGGGGTATAAAAGCGAGAAAATGGGCTGGAATATTCCAGTCAATAATCAACAGTTGTTTAGAAAACAAAAATGTATTCGCTTTTGATAATTTTAATAGTTTTTGTGAAATTCTCTTTAAATTCTCAACTAATTGCGTTAGATTCATATAATTTAACATATTTATTAAATAAATCGCTGCAATTCGATAATAATGAAAGTATAACTTATGCAACATCAAGTGTCGGTGTTCAACAATTTAATGAAATATTCAAAAATCACCAACCACATATTATTTATGATTTTAAACAATTCAATCATCAACAAGCTGAAATTAATCAAATCCACTATGATTTTTATATAATTTTTGACAAAGATTTGTTTAATTTCAATCAAACACTTCACAAATTATTGTTAATTAATAATTTACACGTTCACGGCAAATATTTCGTAATTATTGAAGAATTATTAAATCGACACGATATTGGTGCTATATTTGAATTTTTATTTAAAGAATTCGACATTTACAATATCATTTTATTGAATAATGTAACGTTTTTCACATGGTATCCGTATAAAAACAATTGCGGCCATAATATTACAATTCATGAAGTGCACCCCAAAGATTTGTTGGAGAATTTACAAAATAAATTACCAAAAAAATTGAATAATTGTAAGTTTGGTGTTGCTATGCATGGATTTAATGATTTAACACAACATGTTGCTAAATTCGTAAATGCTACGTTTACGCCGATTTTTGGTGGTCGTTTTCTTGAATTGTACACCAAGAATTTGGGGGAGATCAAGAATATTGTGAAAAGGGACAATTTTATTATGGCCACCGAAGTCTACATGCCGCCGAAACTGTCTGTCTTGGATTACTTACAATTGTCGATAATCATATTGAAAGGTAGATATGTAAAATGTTCTTATTCGTTGTTGTTTTTTTTTGTTTTTGAATATCTAAAGCGTGCAATGTACTGTTGCTAAGTTGTTTGATGCCAAGCGAAATTCGTGTTCAATTTTTGTTTATAACAATAAATTTAAAAAAAATAGTATTATCAGTTCAATAATTCCGTAATTATTTATAAAATTTAATATATTATGAACTAAATCGGTAGAATATTTGTTTATAATTAAAAAAAAACGGCCAATTCTATCATTTTAACATTATATTACTTTAATCGTACAAAATATGAGAAAAATCATAAGGTACAATTTTGTAGAAAATTTAATTTCGAATAAATTATGTCATTAGTAAAAATTCGAAAAAACTAACAGTTTTTATGTTATAAAGCCTTAAAGGTCAGATGTTCGAGTGCAGCGCCACTTTTATACCTTGCAGCTGCGCTTTTCGACTTTGTCACTATATAAATAATTAACTAATTGAGATAATCACCTGATTCTAATTTGATTTTATTTAAAAATTAATTATTTACATTAAATTTATGTCAAATTTCATGAATTCGATTAATTTATATTTTAAAATTAATTTTAATCTATACGCATAACACTTCAAAAATAGTATTCTCATATATTTTTTTAATTTATTAGAGATTATTTATTTTCAATAACATTTATAGTTGTTCGAACATGAGTTAGCCAGGTACAATTGTAGAAATATATTTTTCTCAATACTAACAGTTGAAAGTAGACTTTACTTTACTAATATCTTAATGGTAAAGTGACACTTTTCGTCACTAGTGAAGAAAACTGTCTTTTCTTTTAGTTTCTATTAAAAATGATGTTCAACAAGTTTTTTTGTGGGACAAAGTCGACGCAATTGTTTTTCTCAATATCACACATTTTTAACAATTCAAAAATACACAGATTAAAATTTGGAATATAAGAAAAAAAAAACAAACAAAAAACTGAGAATTAAAATGTCTCTATCTTCAATTAAATTATATATTAATTATTCCCAGTGATTCAATTTAAATTAATTTCGGTTAATTTGAATTTAAATTTCGATTAAAAACAATTGCGTCTACCACAGATCGTCTACTTTAATGAAACCCAACTGAACTCGTCAAACACCAAATCGCAAATGCCTCTGGTCTCAAATTTATCGGCCTTGAAGATGTTTTTTTAAAGAACGAGCATTTCTATATAGATATAGAAAATATGTATACAGAAATAGATGTAAGGACAAACGTCTAGTAAACAATATGTTTAATTTGTTAAACAATAAAACTATACATATATATATATATATATATATATATATATACAAAAATTAATACCTACAATAAAAGAGTTAGATTAAATCGTCGTTAGTATTGAAAAAATGTTGTACTTTACACGGTGGAAAGTGTCTTTTCACACCCGCGAATTTGGATCACGAGACCGAGTGATCCAAAACTATCCGGTCTTGTGACAAGTGTCACTTTCCCACCTTGTAAAGTAAATAACTATTTCATACCGTGATTGTCGAATGAAAAGAAGGAAAAATTGAAAATCTTGTACGTGTTTCTTATTTATAGAGAAAAATGTTTTAGATAATTGATTTTTTAAATTTTATCTAACAATAGTCACTTCTTTTCAATAGGAGTAACTGTTTTAAGTAAATTTGTCATATAATCAAAAAAGCTGTTATGTAACAATTTTTTCGAATATCGCGTAATAATTAAAATACATTCAAACTGAGAAGGAATAAAGTTTAGACATTTTTTTAACAAATTTTGGTTAGAATAATGAATTTTGAACAAAATAGAATTAGAATCAGGTGATTATTTCAATTAGTTAATTATTTATATAGTGACAAAGTCGAAGAACGCTGTCCGCAATGTATAAAAGTAGCGCTGCGCTCGAAAATCTGACCTTTAAGGCTATATAACATAAGAAATGTTAGTTTTTTCGAATTTTTATTAATGACATGATTTGTTCGAAATTAAATTTTCTACAAAATTGTTCCCTATGATTTTTTCATATTTTGTACCACTACACTAATATAATGAAAAAACGATAGAATTCTAGCGATTTAGTTCATAATGTATTAAATTATAAATTAATTACGGAATTATTCAGCTGATAAGCCTATTTTTTTATTTATTGTTATAAACAAAAATTTAACATCAAATACTTTCTCATCAACTAAGAGTCAATGAAGCGTATTAAAAAAGAAAATGGCGTCGCCCCCACCAGCACCTCGACTATAAAGGTTGAGTCTAACTGCTGACAATTTAGCAAGGTTCCCAAACCTATACGGACGTCCGCCACCTGGCCGGTATTATAGCATGTGTTCTTGAATATAAAAAGTTTTTGGGACACCTGTTATAGTGCACGCTACAAACTAACTTGTTGCGTGCTTCTTGAACATCTGCCTCTCCATTGGTCTCACTAAAAACATTTTCATTACTTGTAATATTTGTAGAATTTCGCATTAATTGTCCAGTGGCTGTGAAATCCAAATGATACACAGTTACGAATCATAAGTAAAACTACTAAAACCATAAAATATCAAATTTTAGATATGCATACAATAATTTTGTTGCCACAACGACGAATTATACCGAAATGGCAGGAATTCAAAGTGTTCTCAAATCAAATGATACTAGCAATAGCGATAACACTTTCAATATCCGGTTTAGTTTACGCATTACTAACAAAACAAACAATAATGGAATCGTTCTTCCGGATGTATCAACTGAGTTTGCAGTTATCTTTAAACATGCTACCAACACAATGGCGATTACGTTTATATTTGGTATTTCTATTCTTCTTTGTTAATATCATCTCAGCTGGATATTTGAGCGTATTAAGTGGTGTCTTTACACGACCCTCTTTGGAACCAAAACTTACAACATTACAAGAATTCTTCGATTCGGATATACCACTTAAGATACATCCATTTTATCTAAAACGTATCAAATCTCGTGTGATTGAAAATAAACGTAAACCATGGCCGAAAGGTAAAATTATTCTGGCACAGCAATCGATGATGGTGTTAAAGAAAAACGATACCCATGCAATTTATACGGGCCTACTGGGACCACCCAGCAATCTTGTCCAAGACTCCGAAGTAATATTTGATGTCGTAAGTAAACCTCTATACAGAGTGTTTTTTCTAAGTAAGGACGGGTGCGAGATCTCCCATTAGCCGTTAAGCAAGAGAAATAAAAATTCCAAGAACATGCACAGCTGTGGATATAAGGAGGACCGAGGACCTCAAAAAGTTTCTAGCTAATCGGAAAGTACGGAAAATTTAACCGCAAGAATGCTCTCGATATATGAAATTCAAAAACATTTTTTTATTTCTTAATTTCTTTAAACATAGCCAAAAATTTTAATTCAAATTATGCTTCAAAAGACTTGATGGTAGTTGCTTTGACGTACGGATAATTATTGGGTTAAATTTTCCATATTTCCCGATTAATTAGAAGCTTTGTGGGGTCCTGGGTCCTTCTTATGTTCGCAACTGTACACGTTCTTGGCACTTTTATTTCTCTTGCTTAACGGCTTATAGGAGATCTAGGAGCCGTCCATACTTACGAAAAACACCCTGTATATACTTCGATTAATTTTTTTTGTGTTTCTTTAAAGGTCCAGTTTGGTTATTTTCATTTCATCTACCGTAAACGTCTCCATTTGGCTGATTTGATTGATTATCATCTCAGAAATATTGATGAGATGGGTTTTATTAGGTATTCCGATGTGAATTTGAATCGTCGCCTGATACAACAGCAATTCCGACGCGGAATTAAATTGTTAATACATCAAAATGTGATTGTTTTAACGATGGTCGATCTGTCGGGTGTTTTCATTATTTGGTTATTTGGTTTGGCGTTTTCTGCAATAGCGTTTATATTTGAAATCATCGAATACAAACGACAAATGAAATTACGGAGGATATTACGCAATTAATACAATTTGTATTGTGCTTTGTAATAGTAAAGTCTTTTAAAACAATTGTTTTTTTTGGGAATCTGTATCATATCCATTCAATCCATTTCTTCAACCGGTTAGCAGATGAATTCTTTTTTAAATTTATGATCAATCGATGATGTTGAAGTTGAAATGGAATATCATCTGAGCTACTTGTAAAATGGAAGGGCATTTGTAGGTTAAAGTCTGATATTTCAGCCGTAAAAATACAAATAAAAACACTTGTAGAAAAGTCAATTTCATCCAAAAATATCTCGATTTTACTGCATCGTAAGATTTTTTTACTATTACGAGTTTTTAATGGAACGATTTTGCTGAATCTGCAAATTTAAATTGCTTATTGATCATCATTTTTAAGCCTAATGACTTTCCATTTGTAAAGTAAATCGAACATTATTTAAGTTCAACGATTCTTTTGATTACTGCAAGAATTTCAAAAGTTTTTGCCATTTTTCTAAATTTCCAAATTTACAGTGGCGAACAAAAGTATGGAAACATTTTCTAAAATTTCATTTTTCAACACAAAAAGCTGATAAAACTCGAAAGTTTTTCTTTTTTACTGATGTAACATATGAAATAAGTCACAAGTATTACATCTGTGCTGTTTTAATAATTTTCTTTATAAAAATATTTTTTTCTTATGAACAAAAGTATGGAAACATTCACCATTTACATCAATTTACAACTAATGGAACACTATAGATTATCAAGTTATACTGTATTTTGATTAATATTTGGTAGGATAACCTTTCGAAGCTATAACAGCTAAACAACGATTTCACATAGAGTCAATTAGTTTGGCTTTATTTTTGATTTGGTGTTTCCGGATTTGTTTTTCTAGGTAGTACCATAGATTTTCTATGGGATTTAAATCCGGAGATTGGGATGGCCAATCTATTAAAGGAATTTTATTGTCCTCAAACCATGCTTTTGCCAACTTTGAGGTGTGTTCGGGGTCATTGTCTTGTTGAAAACACCACCTCAAAGGCAACTGTTCCTCTTCAAAGGGTAAGAGGCTGTTTTCCAACACAGAAACATATCTCTGGGTATCCATTATACCATCAATTTTTGCGATGGGTCCCACACCAGCACGTCTGAAACAACCCCATACCATAATGTTGCCTCCTCCGTGCTTCACAGTTGGACTAAAGTACTTGGGATCGTATTTTTGACCCATTGGCCGTCGTACATATCCAACACCATCGCTTCCAAATAGGTTGAACTTACTTTCATCGCTAAATACGACCAATAACCATTGTTTTGTCGTCCAATCCTTATGGTCTTGGGCAAATTTCAGTCTGGCCTGTCTATGACGCTTTCTAAGGAGAGGTTTTTTAACCATACGTCTACCATGAAGATTAGCTGCAATTAACCGACGTCTTATTGTCATATCGGACAATGACAGCCATGGATCATCTATTTGCAAGTCTTTGTTTATGTCACTTGCACTTTTTCTAGGATACTTCTTGGACATTCTTACAATTCTTTTGTCTATTCTTTGCGTTGTTTTCCTAGGTCGTCCTGTTTTAGCAGCCGTATCAACATTGCCATTACTTAAAAACTTTTTCACTATTTTGGATACCGTTCCACGGTATAAATGCAAGCTTTTGGCTATTGCTATTTGCTTCATGTCGCTTCTATACAATTCGACGATTTTTTCTTCAATTTGATGGGAAAAATACGGAACTTTCGGCATTTTGATGTTTAATTATCACCATGACAACTAAGTTCAACAGTTTAAAAGAAACAAAATACATACGCACTCTATGTTTTACGAAAATTTGAAATGTTTCCATACTTTTGTTCAAAAATAAAAAACTATATCAAACGAAAAAATTTTTTTTGGATGAAAACAGTATCTGTTTTCATGTCTATTTCGTAGTTTTCAGACTTTATTTTTGCAAAAATACGAATTGTTTAAAAATGTTTCCATACTTTTGTTTGCCACTGTAGCTATATGAGCATTTTTAATAGAAAAAGGAAGGCGTCACATTTTTGGTTTACAAATTATCTGTTATTACGAGAGCCCTCTTCATTACTTGTATCATATCATTTCAATCCATTTCTTTAATCGGTTAACAGATGAATTCATTTTTAAATGCATGATCAAGCGATGCTGTTAAAGTTGAAATGGAATATCATCTGAGCTACTTGTAATATGGAAGGGCCTTTGTAGTTCAAAATCTGATATTTCAGTAATAAAAATCCAAATAAAAGCACCTGTAGAAAAGTCTATTTCATCCAAAAATAGCTCGATGTTAGTGCACCGTAAGATTTTTTACTATTACAAGTTTTTAATTGAACGATTTTGCTGAATCTGCAAATTTAAATTGCTTATTTATCATCATTTTTAAGCCTGATTTTCCATTTCTAAAGTAAGTCGAACATTTAATATCAACGATTCTTTTGATTACTGCAAGAATTTCAAAAGTTTTTACCATTTTTTTATATTTCTAGTTACATGAGCATTTTTAATAGAAAAACGAAGGCATCACATTTTTGGTTTACAAATAATCTGGTATTATGAAAAGAGTGTTCCTGGGGCGGCATTGCAGTCAATTCCGCCACAGGACACTTTACAATTAAACAAAAAAAAGAAAACTAAACATACATATTTGGATTTTACATGTTAAACAATTATCTGTTTTTATTTTGTTTTTCATTTGTTTTATTTATTATCATTATTGATTAATCATGTAATAACAATCTTATTTCAAATGTTTTATAAATAAATATAATACACATTAGTAAAAAAAACCCAACATGGAAAACCCAAAACATATTCAATATCTTAAAGTAAAGAACAATAAAAAAAATGTAGAAAGAAACCGGATTATTAACTCATCGCTACATCTATCTCTATCTAACTTGATTATATTAAATTATTTTTAGTAACAGTTAATTAAAATACAATCATTCATAGTTACGTTCTAGTTGTTGCAAGACCACAACAATATGATACAATATCAACAAAACAACATGTGTTTGTTTGTAGTTTTGTTTTTGATGATTTTCAAACAAATCACATGTATAACAATACCAAATAATCCATGTCCAAATATATTTACATATCAATCAAATCATGGGTTATATTATGGTGAAATCAAATTACCATACGATGGTAAGAAACAATTGAATCTTAATGTTAACATTTCATTGGTTGGTCTCTACGATAATATCGTAAATAATATCAAATAAAATTAATTATTATTTTAATAATTGTTTATAATTTTTAGAATGTTAAGTTGCAATTATTGACGAAATTGGATGATATCGAATCGAATACGTTGTTGGTATATCGTGTGGATTTTCCAGTACAAAATATATTGCCGAAAATTACACAGATCCAATATAATGGACGAATCTACTGTTCCGGACCACCGGAGCCATGTAATTACAACTAAACTCGATTTGAGCGTTATTTGAGTAACGTTAGAGCTGCTCTAAAATAGGGACTTTTGGAGCGTTAGGTTGCACTCTCAAATAACGGTTGAATAGAGTTTAGCGGAAAATTTCACTTTTATTCAGTTGTTTTTTGAGGAATGTCATAGCTGTATTAAATTAGGGACTTTTGGAGCGTTAAGTTGCACACTTGATGTCATTTCTTAAATAATGACTGAACAGAGTTTCCCTAAATGTTTTACTCGTTATTTGAGGAATGTTAAAGCTACACTAAAATAGGGACTTTTGGAGCGTTAAGTTGCACACTCGATGATATTTCTGAAATAACGACTAAATGGAGTTTATATAAAAATTTCGTTTTGAATTAAACTATACTACGGTTATTTGAGGAACGTCGAAGCTATATTAAAATAGGAACTTTTAAAGTGTTAAGTTGGATACGCAATATTTGACGTTTCTTATCGAAAAATTTCACTTTTATTCAGTTGTTTTTTGAGGCACACTAAATTATGGACTTTTTGCGTTAGATAGCACACTCGATGCTATTTCTTAAATAATGACTGAATAGAGTGTATACCTAAAAATGTCACTTTGAACTAAACTCTATTAACTCATTATTTGAGAAACGTCAGAGCTACACTCAAAAAGGAACTTTTGCAGTGCTAAGTTGCACACTCGACTGAATAGAGTTTATCTAAAAAATTTCTGTTTAAACTAAACTCTATTCAAAAGCTGTTTGAGAATCGTTAAAGCTATAATGAAATAGGAACTTTTGGTGCGTTAAGTTGGTTAGTCGACATTTGACATTTCTCAAATAACAACTGAACAGTGTTTAAAAATTTCACTTTGAACTAAACTGTGTTTACAAGTTATTTGAGAAATGTCAAAGCTACAGTAAGATAGGGACTTTTGGAGCGTTAAGTTGAACACTTGGCATTTCTCAAATAATGAGTGAATCGAGTTTATCCAAAAATTTGACTTTGAACTAAACTTGACACAATTGTTATTTAAGAAATGTCAAAACTACACTAAAATAGGGACTTTTTGAGCGGTAAGTTGGATACTCGACTTAAATAACGACTGAATAGAGTTTATCGAAAATTTTCATTTAGCACTAAACTCTATTCACAAATTATTTGAGAAATGTCAAAGCTAGACTGAAATAGTGACTTTTGAAGCGTTAAGTTGCACACTCGACATTTGACGTTTCTCAAATAACAACTAATCAGTCTATATAAAAATTTAAATCTATAATATATAAGCGATTTACCACTGATTCACTCACTCACTCACTCATCACGATATCTCCGAAACTATCCATCCGATTGACTTTAAATTTGGCACATTTATTGCTTTCATGATGCTGACGCTTACTAAGAAAGGGTTTTTGAAAATTCACCCTCTAACGGGGTTAAAATGGGCATTAACAACCAATAATAACTAAACAGAGTCTATATAAAAATTTAAATCTATAATATAATAGCGATTTACCACTGAATCACTGACTCATCACGATATCTCCGAAACTATCCATCCGATAGACTTTAAATTTGGCACATATGTTCCTTTCATGATGTTGACGCTCACTGAGAAAGGATTTTTGAAAATTCACCCTATAACAGGGTTAAAACGGGCATTATTTCGCTAATACGTTCACCTGTCAGTTGTCACTGCGATCAATTTAATTGCGACGTTGCCAGTTTATTTGTACACTATGTGACATACTTATAATCTAGGCGAGCAAAGTGGCCGGAGTTCAGCTAGTAATTAATATGATAAATTGCAGTGAGTCCCAGAGGTGTTACGAATTTATGGTCGAATTTGCAACACTTCATCTACACATCATCAATGCCTACAATGAAACCGGGTAATGCATTTTTGGATAATTTCAATTTTAATACAATTCCGCGTAATGAAGTTGCGCAAACACCGGCTCCAACAACAATAACAACAACAACAACAACAGAATTTCCACAACGTGCCTCCACAACTTTCAATGATTGTGGCATTGCTAACGATGTACAATCGTTGATAATCAACGGTGAGAAAACTACCGACAACGAGTTTCCATGGTTGGTGGCTATGTTCAAACGTAAAGGTATCTCGTACGAGTTCCAATGTACATCGAATCTAATCACTGATCGTCACGTAATTACCGGTAATTACAACAATTACACAATTATTGAAAAATTGTTGAAGTGAAAGTTCTTTAGGCGCGGTAGGGCAGTAAATTTATTCAGAAGTGTAACGAAAAAGCTGAGAGGGAAGAGTGGGGGCGTTGCCATAGCGTCTCTTCTACTCTCTCTCTGTCAGTTCTGCCAACTGTGTAAAATAAACACTAGGATCTAAAGTTGGTATTATTGATCGATGTACAGCGCCCTCTGAAACGAAATTAAAATTTCCTGGCCTACTGCGATTTATGATTTTTGTATTTATAAATTAATGGCGTATTTTAAATTGTTTTGAGATATGATTGCGAATCGAGCTTCGACACGACTATCTTCATCTCTAACCTAAGAAGTTTCACTTCTAACGCACTTTCAATTTTTTATAATTATCTATTGTTATAGCGGCGCATTGTGTACAATTCTATAACGCCCCATTGGTCGATAAAGATGATATGTTGTTCGTTTTGGGCAATTCGAATTTAACCCATTGGGCCTCATCAACCACCACCGTATTACGTACAGCACAAAAGATCAATGTACATCCAGATTATCGACAATATACAGCACACGGTGATTTGGTAATAATCGAATTAAATCAACCGGTGGTATTTAAAAAAGAAATGCATCCAATTTGTTTATGGTCGATGCGTATTAATAATGGTAATAATCGTTTCGATAATAATGGTATAGTAGCCGGTTGGGGTAAAGATGAAAAGGGACAAGATACGGTACCACAACCGCATAAAGTTATGATGCCAATTGTTACACAAGAGGAATGTTTACGTTCAAATAGTGCTTATAATAATCTAACATCGGAATTAACGTTTTGTGCTGGTCAACGTAACAATCAGGGACCGTGTACGGGTGATAGTGGAGCTGGTTTTATTATTAAATATCAGAATCGATGGTATTTAAGGGGTTTAGTTGCGATTGCATTAAAACAGGCGAATTCATTTAATTGTAATTTAAATGAATTTGTTATATTTGTTGATGTTTTTAAATTAATTGATTGGATACAGGGCATTATTAATACGTAAAAATCATCAAATAATTCAATATTGGAAGACTTCGATTGCTATAAAAACTAAAAATTCTCTAATTATTTTGATAGGTTATTTATTGTTTTCAAAATAAATTAATTTAAATTAATTTTAAGTTGACTTAGCTTAGATTAAACTCCTATTTTACTGTAGCTTTTTCTGCTGAAACCCAACAGAAGACAGAAATCAAAGGTCATCTGTTGCAACATTGCAGCAATATTGTTAGATTAAATTCTTCGACCAAAGGGTTCATAGATTTAAGTTGGTACCCTTGAATATAGTGATATTTGTAGGGATTTATTTGTTTATGTCCACATCCTGGTAGTACGTGCTTTGAGTTAAGAGAGATCTATCAAATCTAGTTACCCTTTTCTCAATGAATTCACTATACTAAAATCTTGCATGTATGCAACTAATTATACAATAAACTTGCTATCTATACTTATATAAGACATTTCCCACTCATTGATTCACTCACTCACTCACTCTTCACGATATCTCCGAAACTATCCGTCCAATCGACTTTAAATTTGGCACACGTATTCCCTTCATGGTGTAGACGCTCACTGAAAAAGGATTTTTGAAAATTCAACCCCTAGGGGGGTTAAATCGGGTATTAAATTTTTAATATGTTGAAATATAGGCGGTTGTGGAAATACGTTTTGACAAGCGGGTAACCGTCCGCATCGCTGGCCGCTTTTGGTAATAAGTTTTGATAATTTACCAGTTTTATTTTCAAATGTAAATAACAGAGATTCTAACCGCATTTTCTTTAAGCAATAATTTGTTCAACTTGTCGTTTTTTTTGCAAGATTATGATTTACAAGGAGAGGTCACGACCTTGGAAATGAAGTTCGGAACGAGCTTTTGCAGGCTTCTACAATCTAAACTCTAAATAGTGCTGCAATGTTTCAATAGATTTGGCCCAGTGCGCTTTTAATTTATGGATTTCATCGTTGAAGAGAGAATTTGGAAGACATATTGAGATGTGAGAACAGGCAGAAGTCAATTTTATAAACCAGGTCTTTTCTCATGAATTCTTACCAGTTTGGAGAGAATCCATCAACAAAGTTCCTTTTGCATCCCCCCCCAAAAAAAAACCGGATGCTAACACTTTCTTGATCGGTTTCTGCGAGTTAACTTGCTTTGGGGCCAAAGTTTCGGGTTGATACCACTCCTTAGCGTCTTATGTTTTTCTTCTATTGTTAGCGAATGCAGCATCTGTTATGCAGACAACTTTCTGACACCCAAAACTTCAGCAAAAAGCAACGATTTTTCCCATTTTTACAGTTTATAGAGGACTGCCTCCAGAGATGTTGTGGGGGTCATTGTGCGCATGGGCTTCAGACCTTCTAGAGGATGAAATGGTTCGAATGGGGGGGACAGTTTGGAAAACGTCGCACACCAGTGCTAGAGCATGGAAGCGTAGGATCGTACCTTCGGCAGCGCCAGAGGGCCATGCAAATGAGAAAATTTACCGAATGGAAGGCGGTCGAAACAGTGATGAGTGCAAATATGATCAGTATGCTCCGTAGTGAGCATCAGAAGGAGAACGCATGGAGGAGAACAGCAAACTGAGCGTTACTCTGTCTAGATATAAGAAAGAAAACCACGGCAAATGTGGCACGATCGTGTCGCAATTGTCGTATATCGCTTCTGATGCGTTTTGTGGATGCGTGTCATTGTCGATAAAGGAAGAACGTGATCAAGTACTGCCTGTTGAAGGCTTCGAATAGGCTTCTCTGGAATCAGGGCAAAATTTTTAATCAGTAGGAATGCAGCACTATCACTGAGTACGTACTGAGTCGTGTTAATGAGAATTTTGCGTCTGAACTTACGAAGGACATTGTGAATCTGATACTAAATACCGAAAAAGTTACTAGATTTGAGTTGGTACCCTTGAATATAGTGACATTTCTAGGGATTTATTTTTTGTGTCCACATCCCCGCCAAAGACAATGACGTAGAAGTCTTCGAGATTATTGGCCAAAGATTATAGATGTAAAGATGTGAAAGCTTCATAAGAGTGCTATTCTAAAAAACGACCCCGAAAATGGATATAGTGGACGTCTGACACGTTAGGTGGCGCTCGAGTAGCCAAAGAAATAATCTAAAATCATTATACACATGTTTACCACGTACCGAAAAAGTTACTAGATTTGAGTTGGTACCCTTGAATATAGTGATATTTCTAGGGATTTTTTTGTTTGTGTCCATATCTTCGCTTACAGTCCTGAGACTGCGTGAGACTATGTACTTTGTTTAACCCAACATCTGTCAAATCTAGTAACCTTCTGGTCGGTGAATTTAGTACAACAGCGCTATAACATCCTCTCTCTGTGCGATATTGTGGATGTACAAACTCCAGAAGCAGGTTTTGGATTTGTTACTTCACTATAGCAGTTTTCTTCTCTGTACAAATGGTCATTTAAGAAATTTGAAAAAGCTTATCCAAGAAATATATATTATAATGTCTTTGATTCATTGAAAACTGAATAAGCTTAATGCTAACTGGGTACGGAGTCAATCACGGTTTTTCTAAACATGGGTATGGTGTTTTCGACTATCATAGGATTCTCTTCTCCGATACGAAAATTGGATTCTAATTGCATTTTCCTTTTCCAGTTCAATTTGTGGCAACATAGATGAAAGAGCAGTTCTACAAATGGTCATTTAAGAAATTTGAAAAAGCTTATCCAAGAAATATATATTATAATGTCTTTGATTCATTGAAAACTGAATAAGCTTAATGCGAACTGGGTAGGGAGTCAATCACGGTTTTTCTAAACATGGGTATGGTGTTTTCGACTATCATAGGATTCTCTTCTCCGATACGAAAATTGGATTGTAATTGCATTTTCATTTTAGAGTTCAATTTGTGGCAACATAGATGAAAGAGCATTTCTACAAATGGTCATTTAAGAAATTTGAAAAAGTTTATCCCAAGAATTTATATTATAATGTCTTTGATTCATTGAAAACTGAATAAGCTTAATGCTAACTGGGTAGGGAGTCAATCACGGTTTTTCTAAACATGGGTATGGTGTTTTCGACTATCATAGGATTCTCTTCTCCGATACGAAAATTGGATTCTAATTGCATTTTCCTTTTCCAGTTCAATTTGTGGCAACATAGATGAAAGAGCAGTTCTACAAATGGTCATTTAAGAAATTTGAAAAAGCTTATCCAAGAAATATATATTATAATGTCTTTGATTCATTGAAAACTGAATAAGCTTAATGCGAACTGGGTAGGGAGTCAATCACGGTTTTTCTAAACACGGGTATGGTGTTTTCGACTATCATAGGTTTCTCTTCTCCGATACGAAAATTGGATTCTAATTGCATTTTCCTTTTCCAGTTCAATTTGTGGCAACATAGATGAAAGAGCAGTTCTACAAATGGTCATTTAAGAAATTTGAAAAAGCTTATCCAAGGAATCTATATTATAATGTCTTTGATTCATTGAAAACTGAATAAGCTTAATGCTAACTGGGTAGGGAGTCAATCACGGTTTTTCTAAACATGGGTATGGTGTTTTCGACTATCATAGGATTCTCTTCTCCGATACGAAAATTGGATTCTAATTGCATTTTCCTTTTCCAGTTCAATTTGTGGCAACATAGATGAAAGAGCAGTTCTACAAATGGTCATTTAAGAAATTTGAAAAAGCTTATCCAAGAAATATATATTATAATGTCTTTGATTCATTGAAAACTGAATAAGCTTAATGCGAACTGGGTAGGGAGTCAATCACGGTTTTTCTAAACACGGGTATGGTGTTTTCGACTATCATAGGTTTCTCTTCTCCGATACGAAAATTGGATTCTAATTGCATTTTCATTTTAGAGTTCAATTTGTGGCAACATAGATGAAAGAGCAGTTCTACAAATGGTCATTTAAGAAATTTGAAACAGCTTATCCCAGGAATTTATATTATAATGTCTTTGATTCATTGAAAACTGAATAAGTTTAATGCTAACTGGGTACGGAGTCAATCACGGTTTTTCTAAACATGGGTATGGTGTTTTCGACTACCATAGGATTCTCTTCTTTGACACGAAAATTGGATTCTAATGGCATTTTCATTTTAGAGTTCAATTTGTGGCAACATAGATGAAAGAGCATTTCTACAAATGGTCATTTAAGAAATTTGAAAAAGCTTATCCAAGGAATTTATATTATAATGTCTTTGATTCGTTGAAAACTGAATAAGCTTAATGCGAACTGGGTAGAGAGTCAATCACGGTTTTTCTAAACATGGGTATGGTGTTTTCGACTATCAAAGGATACTCTTCTCAGATACGAAACTGGATTCTAATGGCATTTTCATTTTAGAGTTCAATTTGTGGCAACATAGATGAAAGAGCATTTCTACAAATGGTCATTTAAGAAATTTGAAAAAGTTTATCTCAAGAATTTATGTTAGCATGTATTTGTGTCTTTGGAAACTGAATAACTTTAATGTTTACTGCGTAGAGAGTCAATCACGTTTTGTCTAAACACGGGTATGGTGTTTTCGACTATCATAGGATTCTCTTCTTTGACACGAAAATTGGATTCTAATTGCATTTTCCTTTTCCAGTTCAATTTGTGGCAACATAGATGAAAGAGCAGTTCTACAAATGGTCATTTAAGAAATTTGAAAAAGCTTATCCAAGGAATTTATATTATAATGTCTTTGATTCATTGAAAACTGAATAAGCTTAATGCGAACTGGGTAGGGAGTCAATCACGGTTTTTCTAAACATGGGTATGGTGTTTTCGACTATCATAGGATTCTCTTCTCCGATACGAAAATTGGATTCTAATTGCATTTTCCTTTTCCAGTTCAATTTGTGGCAACATAGATTAAAGAGCAGTTCTACAAATGGTCATTTAAGGAATTTGAAAAAGCTTATCCCAAGAATTTATATTATAATGTCTTTGATTCATTGAAAACTGAATAAGCTTAATGCGAACTGGGTAGGGAGTCAATCACGGTTTTTCTAAACATGGGTATGGTGTTTTCGACTATCATAGGATTCTCTTCTCCGATACGAAAATTGGATTCTAATTGCATTTTCCTTTTCCAGTTCAATTTGTGGCAACATAGATGAAAGAGCAGTTCTACAAATGGTCATTTAAGAAATTTGAAAAAGCTTATCCCAGAAATTTATATTATAATGTCTTTGATTCATTGAAAACTGAATAAGCTTAATGCTAACTGGGTACGGAGTCAATCACGGTTTTTCTAAACATGGGTATGGTGTTTTCGACTATCATATGATTCTCTTCTCCGACACGAAAATTGGATTCTAATTGCATTTTCCTTTTCCAGTTCAATTTGTGGCAACATAGATGAAAGAGCAGTTCTACAAATGGTCATTTAAGAAATTTGAAAAAGCTTATCCCAGGAATTTATATTATAATGTCTTTGATTCATTGAAAACTGAATAAGCTTAATGCTAACTGGGTACGGAGTCAATCACGGTTTTTCTAAACATGGGTATGGTGTTTTCGACTACCATAGGATTCTCTTCTTTGACACGAAAATTGGATTCTAATTGCATTTTCCTTTTCCAGTTCAATTTGTGGCAACATAGATGAACGAGCAGTTCTACAAATGGTCATTTAAGAAATTTGAAAAAGCTTATCCAAGGAATTTATATTATAATGTCTTTGATTCATTGAAAACTGAATAAGCTTAATGCGAACTGGGTAGGGAGTCAATCACGGTTTTTCTAAACACGGGTATGGTGTTTTCGACTATCATAGGTTTCTCTTCTCCGATACGAAAATTGGATTCTAATTGCATTTTCCTTTTCCAGTTCAATTTGTGGCAACATAGATGAAAGAGCAGTTCTACAAATGGTCATTTAAGAAATTTGAAAAAGCTTATCCCAGGAATTTATATTATAATGTCTTTGATTCGTTGAAAACTGAATAAGCTTAATGCGAACTGGGTAGAGAGTCAATCACGGTTTTTCTAAACATGGGTATGGTGTTTTCGACTATCATATGATTCTCTTCTCCGACACGAAAATTGGATTGTAATTGCATTTTCCTTTTCCAGTTCAATTTGTGGCAACATAGATGAAAGAGCAGTTCTACAAATGGTCATTTAAGAAATTTGAAAAAGTTTATCCCAAGAATTTATATTATAATGTCTTTGATTCATTGAAAACTGAATAAGCTTAATGCGAACTGGGTAGGGAGTCAATCACGGTTTTTCTAAACATGGGTATGGTGTTTTCGACTATCATAGGATTCTCTTCTCCGATACGAAAATTGGATTCTAATTGCATTTTCATTTTAGAGTTCAATTTGTGGCAACATAGATGAAAGAGCATTTCTACAAATGGTCATTTAAGAAATTTGAAAAGCTTATCCCAGGAATTTATATTATAATGTCTTTGATTCATTGAAAACTGAATAAGCT
>JAEDXX010000638.1:0-18227 GCA_021725515.1 Epicauta chinensis
AGAAAACAACAAAATGTACATAAAATCTTATTTATTTAGAAATTTTTTTATAAAAAAATGTAATAAAGTTAATGTTACTATTATTGTTACAAATATGAAATAAACAATTATTTCTTTTATTAAAGCTTTTTGTTGATAACGTTCCCATTCCATTTTCGGTGTATTACTAATATTGTATGTTGTGCTTATAGCATTTCTCCAGGCGCGGCTGTCAATATGTGTACGATTTCAAAACCATATTTGACGTTAAACGAAATTATATCGTTTCTGTTCTTCTTTCAAAAGGTTACTTAAACTTTGCAGTCTTTTCATAAAAATTTAATTCCGTTTATTTCCATGTTTTGGTCATTCATCAGTGTAGGTTATTATATGATTTTATTGAAATAAACATTCAATAACATTGGTGGGCACTAGGGTGGTCGTTAAAAATTAAATTTTTTCAGACGCCCTAAAAAACCTTCCTTTTGATGAAAAAATACAGGGGGATTTTTTTCTTTTTTTTGGACAACAAGAACACGTGCCGCAAGCCCTTTGAAGATTATTTCTTCATAAAACCACAGTTTTTTCATAATATCTCTTCAAGTGGACTGATTTGAGAAAAAATCATTAAGAGCAATTTCATAGAAATAAAATTCTCTACAAAAAAGGTCTCTTTTGATTTTTTCATAAAGTTGATATTTGTGGAGATATTATTAATAATGCACTCAATAACTCCATAAAATCAAAATTTTCAGACGCATAAACGTATTTTTTTCGGAAATAAAAAACAATTAAATTAATAGTTGTGAATTTGACTTAAGTTACAAAATGGTTTTTATTTCCGAAAAAAAATACGTTTATATGCCTGAAGTTTTTGATTTTATGGAGTTATTGGGTTTACTATTGAAAATATCTCCAGAAATATGAACTTTATGAAAAAATCAAAAGACACCTTTTTTTGTAGAGAATTTTATTTCTATGAAATTGCTTTTAATGTTTTTTTCTCAAATCCGTCTACTTTTAGAGATATTTTGAAAAAACTGTAATTTTATGAAGAATTAATCTACAAAGGGCCTGCGGCACGTGTTCTTGTTGTCCAAAAAAAAGAAAAAAATTATCCCGTATTTTTTCATCAAGGGGAAGGGTTTTTTAAAGCGTCTGAAAAAATTTAATTTTTAACGACCACCCTAGTGGGCACGAGTGTACAAAGTTTGGTTGATAATTGTCTGCTGCTATAACTAGATGAAACATGTTGCTTGTTATGCAACTATTATCTGAATAAATTTGTAATTGATTGACAGACAATTTTATGGATATCAATAAAAGATTTCTTTTCTTAAATATGTTTAAAGAATAGAATTGAAATTTACCAATTCAAACGTTTGTTTATAATCATCAGGATTATCTGAAGGCCAAATTCCAGAGTCAGGTCCATCTTTCCATCTGGATTATTACGTACCACGTGCACCACGTGAAGGTAGAAAATCGTCCATTGTTCGTTTCAACCCCTCAAAATTAGAGGTAAATCGTTGTTTGTTCATTATCTTGGCAGGTTTTACAATTTTTGGGGAAACCATATTATTTCAGGGGTCCTTGGTATCTTCACTTTTCTGGGTATCTTCACTTTCTTTGGTATCTTCGCTTTCCTTGGTATCTTCGTTTTCTTTGGTTGATTCTCTGATTCTTGTCAGAAATTTTTGGTTTACTGTTATCGTTGAGTTATTGCGATAGCAACGAATCGAGGCCAAAAAAGCCACTGGTTACATAGGAAATCGTGAACTGGACCTCCTGTAACAACATCTCGTTCCTGCTCGTTCCAAACATCCGACACAGATAAGTGTACAAATATCGTTCATCGAAATTTTCATAATTATAATCGTCGGCGTTATTGGCCACGTTTTGATATATATATATTTGTCGAGCTGTATACTATCTACGTATAAGTAGAGTAACAGCTTCCCATTTATTCGTTTTTTTTTGGTATCTTTAAATACCGATACCGATATTAAATTTTGTTATAATTATAAATCTAAAGTTTATCATAATTAGCTGTGTAAAGCTATCGTTGGGTGCACCGAGCGTTAGTCCCAATATTATTGTTATTTTATGTTAAATTTGATTCTTTTGTCTTAAGAATTAATCAATAATTAATCAAATTGTTTTTTTTTTGTTTTGTTAAATTTCTTTTTTTGAATCGATAATTTCGATCACAAATATATATATATATATATATATAATTTTGGATTTTTAAAAATCGGTTTCATTTTGTGCGATTACACTTATTATAAATGGTAAACGGGTTCCAATTTGTCCAATCACAAAAATTGGAGGCGCCCTAAAACAAGCAGCATTCAAAAATACCCACCCCCATCCGATTGAGCGCTGGCTGGCATCATTTGCCGCAAAAGAATTTGTGACAGCATTTGGAGAAATTGCATTAACGTCTTCAAAGGGTCCTATTTCATTTGATTTCATAAAAAAATTACATAAGTAACTAGAGGAACTAGATCTAAAATTTGCAAATAAATTATCTGGATCTCATATAAATTTCAAAGATAATAAAATGAATGTACGTTTAGCTGCGCAAACAATCAGTTCCAGTGTTGCTGATGCTATTGAATTTTTATCTCAAAGTGGTCATGCAGATTTCGACGGAAGCGATGCAACAGTTGAATTTTTAAGAATGTTCGACAGAATTTTTGACGTTATGAATTCGAGAACTATATTTGCAAAGGGATATAAGTCACCTATGTACTTAAAAAACAAACATTATTGGCTGAAAATTTTCGAAGAAACAAAAAATTATATTCTAGATCTGAAAGCAGATGGAATTGATTTTGTTCGTCATAGAAGAAAAACGTTTGCTACAGGATTTTTTATGAACATAAATAGTTTCGAAAAATTAGCACTAGAACTCTTAAACCGCGAAAAAAATCCTTTAAAATATTTTTTGACGTACAAGTGTTCACTAGACCACCTCGAATTATTCTTTTCGTGTATCCGATCACGCGGGGGCTGGAATGATAACCCAAATGCTCTTCAATTTAAATGGACAATGAGAAAATTATTATTTGATAACAGTGTTCAGCCAGGAATTAATTCTAACTGCCTCGGTAACGATTTTCATGTAACGCAGATTTTCGAAAGTCGAATGATTAAAAATATTACAGAAAGTAAAGATATAGTAGACACTGACGAAGAATTGTGTAAATTAATTTCTACTGTGGATAGAATTTATATGACTTCTTTTCAAGAAAATATATTATATTATATTGCTGGAGTAGTGGTTAGAAAATTATTCAAAAACAATAGTTGCTTGCACTGTTAAACAGAAATCCACAAAGACAAAGACTATGGTATAGATAAATACGCTGCATTTACAAAATTTATTAATCACGGCAAATTATACTTTCCCAGTCGAGTTGTATTTGAGATTGTTAGATATACAGAAATGGTATTTAGAGCCGAAGTGAACATGCATTACTTAGGCAAAGATAATTTCCAAACAAGAATAATTGTATTAGTAATGCAACGTTTCCTTACTAATAATTTGATAAACATCACATCCCGTCGTTGATATGCATGAAGATCTTCATGAAGTACAATGTATAAAATTTATTGCCACTACATACGTGAATATACGTATTCAGACTCATGCAAAAAAATAACGGTACAGTTGTTAAGTAACAAGTCAAATATTAGACATAAGTTACATAAAACCATTTTGTTTCGTATGTAATAATTATTGTTAGTTGTTTCGTACCTTAATAAAAGTAGCCATTTGAGTATTTTTATTTAGGTATTTAATTTTTTTCCTAATTTTCCCATATTTACCAATATTGTATAATAAATAATTTTTAAACTTCTATTTTTTTCGTGAATGCGTTTAAAATGCTTTAAATTTTTGTGAACAATGCGGAAAGTCGTCCCCATGCTTGAATTTCGACAGTACAGCAAATAAAACTCATGAGGGAGACCCGCACTTGGTGGTTTCTACCTGACAGTCACTAAACCGGCATAACAGCAAGTGAGTAAGAGTGATATACCATACCACACTCTAGCAGCGGCGTCTTTCCGTCACACAGGTTCAGAATCTTACTACGTTGAGCTCCTTCCAGTATCCCCTCCACTTCAATGATTATAGCTCACAGTTAGTTCAATACCGGAGTCAAACGTCCCATCAGTCACAATGGAATGCCCCATATAACAATTGTCTAATCTAATGATATCTCTTGGAATTTAACAATTTTTATCATGGAATTCTATAAGTAGATAAGAAGTTAGATAATTTTAGTTCTAAAATTTGAAAAGTAGATTGAAAAATTAAGTTATTTGGAGTATCATTTATTTATGAAATTGTTCGGGGTCATATGAAGCATGATATTCGACAGAAAATACAAAAAAACGACTTTACAAGAAAAAGTGGAGTTAAGATAATTAGAGCGCCGAATTGTTAATTGCGAGTAATTAACAATTAATTAGTTCTTAACTTTTAATTGTCCAACAATTTAATTTTGCCCAACATTGCAACTTCCACTTCATGAAATGGATGAAATTTTTGTCCAGGTGGCGGAAAACTTTGAAATTGCAGGCTTCATGAAATGGATGTCCTTTTCACGAAATGTACAATTACATCTTTTGGATTCGACATATATAAATTACTTAACTCGAATCATTAATTAACAAATATTCTTTTGCAATGCAATATTAATGTCATTGACATTGTATTTTCCGGTAGAATTTAAAAATAATCAATGTTAAAAAAACAAAACAACGATTAAACTCAATCTGTAATTACCAACCAAATAAAGGAGACCTTTTTTTTACTGATAAAGTTCTAAGACTTACTTACAACAAAACTTAAAATTTAAGTTTTACATAGGAGAGGGTGGAGCACAACGGACCCCCTCCAAAATTAAGTCAAAATTTCTTTTTGTTTTTTTATAAATTATTATAAATTCAATATATTTACAAATTCTTAAGCCATTATTGCGACACTTGGAGCATAATAGAGCAAACAAAGAAACTATATCATGGGGAAAAGTAACCATGAAAAACAATTTATAAACGAAATAATTTTTTATTAAAATTATACATCACAATGATGACAGATATACTCATCAGAATAATCTGCATCAAAAAAAATAATTTCTTAATCATTTTTAATTGGTCCGTCGTGTCCCAGAAAAAGAAAAAAAAATTTAGTTTCGGCAAAATTTGTAAGGGTTTGTATAATTTGACCAAAAGTAAGCTTATTTGTTAATAGAAAGGCCACCACAAAGTAATTACCGGCTTAGGGGGCCGTCGTGCCCCACCCTCCCCTATATCCTCCCCCTTTTGTGCAACAAAACAAATAGATTGAAATAGATACAAAAAATATAACTATTTAACTGGACTTAAGATCACTTATTTTAATTTTTCATTGTCGTTATTATGTTGTTGTATTGTAGTAATCGTTTGAATCAGACATTCGAGAAATAATTAGGAAAAAGCTGCATTAAAAATAATTAAAGTAAATAAACATTGGGAATATCGATTTAAAAAACTGCGAGAGAACCGACTATACCCAATTTGCTGGTTGAAGGTGAATGTCAAATGTCAAATGTGCAACTGAACGGCCTAAACGTACCTATATTTCCATATATACGACATATACTTGAGGAATTTATTTGACACATTTGACGTTTGAAAATTCACCTTCAACCAACAAATCCGATGTAGTAAAAGTACCTCAAGATGGGCGGAACTATGTGTTGAATGAGCCGAGAAATCGGATCCTTGCTACAGTCGTCAATCAATATGCGAATCTGCTCAGCTTTTTTGGGATTGGTTACAACAAATTTAAGAGAGAAGCCAAGGGAGTGTTGTGTGATTTTTTATTGTACAATGTTGGAATGGTGTTGTTCTAATACGTCCGTGATTGCTGACTGCCTGTTGTTTGGCATTGACTAATTTAATTATTTAATTAATTGTATTATAGTGGAACCTCAATTTAATTTGTAAAAAAGATGTAAACTGCTGATAGCGTTATGTAAATAGCGTAGGTAAATGAATAAATAAATGAATAAATAAATAAATACATAAATAAATAAAATAAACAATGACAATCAACCCTTCTGGAAGATACCAGGCGCGTCCACCGTGGGTTATAAAAGCAGATCCGCTGCTAATGTAACTCAATGGTCAATAATCAATCGCCAATTCAATTTCCTAATTATTGTCGCACTGTTCGTCTACCTTTATAATACTATTAATATAATAATTAATATAATAATACTATTAATTATCATAATTGTGAATAATCAATTTAAAATAAAACAAACAAGAAATTAGTATTTAATTATTGTTATGATCATCATCCGAAAATTCGAGTTACGGTCCTTCTACCTGAAAAAGGAGCGAGTATACAACAATGTCAATTATAGATGGGCGATATTTCTTGATATTTGTATGTTCAAAACCGATATTTTAATATCGGGATACAAAATTTCCAATATCGATATCAATATCGATATTTCGAAAAAATATAGGATATCGGATTTTTTTTAAATATTAACATTTGTAAAATGAAAAAAAGGATTTTCTAGAACGTGGAACGTCTTAACAGGCACGTTTTTCAACTTAAGCACAATCAGCCGAATTCGATCGTTTCTAGAAAACAAACGTACGGAATTTTTCCTTATAACTTCTTTCTTCCATGCATCTGCTTGTAGATAATGATATTATGTATATGCGATTCAATTTATTGTTTATTTTTACGTATAATATCGATTGCATATATGTAGAAAGTCAAAGCGAGTGCAGGTCAGTTTTCGAGCTTTTTTTGCAGATTCGTCCTTGATCGATTGATTTGTGAGGTTTTATTTTTTGGTAATATGTAGTAAACGTGATATTTGAGATTTGTAGAAACTGCTAAGCAAAATTTCGGTAGACAATTTTTTGTTTTATCAATTTTTGACGTCTAGAAAATTATCAATATCAGCTAAACATCGATATTTTTATTTCCAATATTATCGGTTATCCATATACATTGAGAAATAAAATATCGATATTCAATATCAAACCCTCTGTTCGATATCCCACCCTATTGTTACTTAATAGAAACTAGAAAAGTATTCGAGAATAATTGTGCAAGAAATAACTACTTGGCAACGTTGCACTTTTCTTAAACGCAACAAAAATAATTGCAACACTTAATTTTCAATAATTGTTTTGCAAAATACCCCAAAATAAATAAAATGTTCTACTAAATATTATTATAAATAAAACTTACCAACCAAAATATTTCCAATTCGTTGACAACGAACTCGCTGGCAACTCAATCCACTTTACACACACCACACTTTCCAAATTGACATGGTCGTCTGATCATAGACGATTTAGCGTTTTAAATGATGTTTTATTAACATTAATTAATTGTTACAAATGAACATTGAACAAAGAACTTTAGATTGCTGCCGCGGGTACATCCACTCAGCACGACGGTGGTGAAGCAAGAGAGACCACGTAGGGACAGACTGACGCATAACCATGTGCTATCTTTCCTCTCGACGTTGCCGTGTCGTAGCTATTGCCAATTGTCGCTTTAGCTCACGGTTACTGGAATCGGGGTTCGGAAAAGTACATGTAAAATATATTTTCTACATAAACTACGTCTACGCGTAGTTTTGTAGAAATGTGGAAATGTAGTAAATATAGTTTACGTAGTTTATGTAGTAAATACTGTCTAATATGAAATTTCTAATATATAATTGAACACAGAGCCTGCTTTAGCAGCTCTGAAGCCCGGAGCAACATTTCGCTTGGGTTTTAACGGTACGGCCTCATGCAGTCGCTTGTCGCTCCTTTTTAGAGACAAATTAGGTCACGTGGTACCATCTGTCATTTTAAGAATCGCAGCGACAAATCACAGCGTCAAACGTCAGCTACAATATGGCTGCTTGTGTGAGAATGCGCCACTGAACAATACCTATGCCTATATCACTGACAAGGAAACTATTCAAAGTGTAAAACTCCGATTTTTTTAAACTTCTGATATGTTGTTGTCCATCGAAAAATAGACGATGCATATTTTTTTTAGCGGTCCTTATTGCGCTTTAAGGGGTGAAATTGACCCTCAAAGATTCGTCAATATCCGGGTGGTTATGTAGTTTTGCATATAAGGACGATAGCAAGCAGTACCACACCAATTTTACGTTATTCCTGATATCAAATAATAAAAATACACACTTTCTGATACCACGTACCCCTGTTATAAGGAGGTAAATCACTCCTTGAAAAAGTTCAATCCTCCATAAAAAATTATTGCATTATCCGATTTTAATGAAAATAACGTCATTTGTAGAGCAAAGAAAAATAAAGTTCACCTGTTTTTGGATTTTTTGAAAAAAATAGTTTTAAGGGATGAAAAATCTATTTTTATATTTTCATGAGAATGACTGTTTATAAGCGGGAGATTTTGTTAAATTATTTGTCAAGTATATATTTATTCAACAATCCAACAGCAAAACGTCATAGATCAAATATATAATCGTTTTTAGATAATACAACATATCAAAAGCTCAAAAAAATCGGAGTTGGACACTTCGAATAGTTTCCTTGTGAGTGATATAATGAAGTACTTTATAACATTCAAATTTTACCTATAAAATGTCACTTTATGTCACGCTAGTACATAAAAAAATGTAAAATTTTGCAATATTTAATTGCCCTGTGGAAAAAGTCCGATAGAAAATGTTAAGTTCCATTAAGAATCCTGATAGATCTATGTAGATCGAAAAATGTGAAAAATGTCCAGCTAAAAAATGTATTGGAAATTATTAGAATGTATTGTAAATTATAAGTATTGGGAATTCCTGTTTCAAAGACACAATAGCTTACAATAACTTTTAATTAAACATTGGTTTTTATTTGAATCTATCTGAATTTTTCAGCAGGGTGTAGTTGTGTATTTTATTTGAAGGTTATATATATCGCTTCTATCCTAGCGATAAAGCTCAACAATTTTCAACTTTGTCGCCACAATTTTTTTAATGGCGGGAAATTTAAAAATTGTACCACGTGACCTAGTTTGTCGCTGAAAACGAGCGACTAGCGACTGCATGAGGCCGTACCGTAAATAAAATGCAAACAACCATTAACTGCCTTATCTGTTAAATATTTATATATAAAATGTATTTTTTCAATACTTGCAGTTAAAGTCCAACTTTATCGTTTAAGAACTTGATGGTAAAGTAGCACTTTACCCACCTCAATGGTAAAGTGTTTGCTTTACCCACCTCAACGGTAAAGTGTTCACTTTACCGTTGAGTAAACACTTTACCATCGAGCAACTTGATAGCAACACAATAGCAACCAACAGCAAATAAACAAAAACAATTGCTAGTTGTTGGCAATACCTTTAATGTTACGCCATGGAATTAGATGAAATTTATATGAATCATGCAGCACAATATTTTGAAAATCTAGATGTATCCGTTTTTGAAAGTTTTTACCCGTTATCGAGAACCTTGAAGAAAAGTTTCACTGCAAACTATTCCCTGCTTTTCACTTACTATTCATGAATAAAAATCTATTTTGAGTAATGGCAGTCAACTCAAATAAAACAGGGAATGAAGATATCAAGCTTTAATATATTAATTCTTGCTTGAATTACAAAAAAAAACGATCCGCGTAGTAAATATGTAGTAAATACGTAGTTTTTTATGAATTTTCTACACGTAGTAAATGAAAAAACTACGCGTATTTTATACCGTAAATTACGTCGACACTTATTACTTCCGAACCCTGACTGGAATACAATCGGTTTCCGCATCGTGGAAGGGGAAAAGTAAACAACCGAAGTGACCGACGTCACGAGTAACCTGGACAGATTCGACACATATTGCTTTATATAGTTTCGGCAGACAAAATTCGTTATTATTATTTAATATCGATAAAATTTATTAAAATAGTAGATTATGTTATTAGTAAAGGGCGGATTGAAGGTCATCTGATTAGAATTACAATGCTCGAAATGCACCATTGGCGTAGTTTAATTTTAATGCATGTATTTACATAAAGTTATAAGAAAATACACGCAGAACAAATCAAAAAAAATGTATTCGTAATTTTAAAGTTTTTTTTTTATTGATTTTTGTCAAAAATTGTTTTCTTTTTAATTTTCTGTGGCAGAAACATCAGCATCTTGCCGTTGACGAACCGTGTTTTAAAGAATGAGAGGGAGCGACCAGAAATTCATAGAAATACGGTACAACTAGGCACCTGTTTTTTCGCCGTAACGTAGCAACGTCACGGTAGCAGTTCAACTGATCCACTGCTTCTCTATGTGTGGGGTAGTTCGGATTTTATTTGTATAGAGGAACGTTTCACAAGAAAAGATAGAATATACAAGTACAGCTTTTGCCGATACGCTCTATACCAACGGTGGGCAAATGCGGCTCTCGGAGCCGCATGCGGCTCTTTGTTGGGCTAATTGCGGCACTCATTGAATATTTAAATCCGTTATAGGATATCTAATTATATTAATTTGAAATTAAATTCGAATTCTGTATTTAAGTATTACTATGTTACTATTGTTTGGCTCTTTATCACATACGAAAAACCGGACTGCGGCTCTCATTGTCCTAGTATGTGCCCACCCCTGCTCTATACGCATTTGTCAGGAGACTAGAATTTGCCTTGCTCCAACTTGGAGCAGATATCCGCCCTTTAGTTATTGGGCGTAAGTAGTATAAATATGCTGATTCTCGACCGGAAGTGCCGGTGCAGGAAGTGACGTGTATTGCTGGTTGCATACTAGCATGGCCTCACTATATGTAGCCCTCTAAACTGTCACTATATGAAGCCCCCTAACTGTCAAAATATGCCCCCACTATATGTAGCCCTGTCTGATTGTAGCCCTTTTATTTGTAGTCCCCGAAATATTTGTATCCCCTAAACTTGTACTACGCATGGAAAATTAGCGCGAAATTAGAAGATTGTTAGTAAATGTAGCCTCTCCAGAATTGCCATTTGTAGCCTCCCTAAACATGTAGCCCCCCTGCGAAAATGGATTGGAGTCAAATTTGAAAAGTCAAGACTAGACAAGACTAGCCTTGTCTCGCTTTAACTTGTTACGAAGTGCCTCGATAAAAAAGACTAGACGGAAAGACAAGACTACCCTAGACTATCATTGTCTCACTTTAACTTGTTAAATTTGAAAAGTCAAGACTAGTGTTTCCTATTCTCACCATTCTTACCACCCCCACTGTTAAGGGGTACCAATGAGGGCTGTTTTTACCCCTCCTTTAAATGTAAACATTTTAAAAGACTAATTGTAAGATTTGTAAGCTCTTGGCAGGGCAGAACGACAGCAACTTTACCACAAGCTGGTCAAGTTAGTCAATAAATACAGTTCTTAAATTTCACAGTGTGTTTCGAGGAATTTCCCGAAGTTTATTCTTATGTTTGCTCCACATTTTGCAAACATAATTTGGTCCTTCGAGCCGGATAGATACAACAGTATCAATTAATCCAACAAACTTAACATCAATCAAAATTCGTCGCACAATTATCATCAGATACAACCCAGGTTCGCCACGCCAGCCATCAGCGCACATCGAATCCAACCAGGTCGAGCGAAAGGCGACATCACCAGGTTAGTGCACTAGGTTTGATCCCCAATTTTCCTTTGCATTCACGTTATATTGTCCGCTTCCACCATTGGGTATTGATTGTGTATTATTCTTCGCTCTTTGTCTGTTTGATATTGTATGAAAATGAATAACACTACCACTATTGAGAAAATTAAGAGTCTCAAAATTAAACGTGGCAATATTAAAGCCCGCGTTACAAGTTTTGTTACATATTTTGAAAACGTCGGGACTAGACAAAACATTGAATTAATCAAAGCCCGTTTACGCGGTAACGAATCATGTTACGGGGAATTCGAAACCGTGGACTCCGAAATCGAACTCCTAGATCCTGCTCAAGCCACGGATCAAGAGCTCGCGGAATTTGAAAACCAATATTACACAATAATCAGTGAAGCTAATTCATTTATTGAGAATGCACAAAGAACGGTACAAAATAATACAGCATTTGCATCAACATCAAATTCCAATCATGACATCGAAATAAGACTTCCTGATATTCATTTGCCACGTTTTACTGGTTTCTTTACGGAGTGGATAACCTTCAGGGACACTTTTAAGTCGCTTATTCATAACAATGATAAACTTAATAATATTCAAAGATTCCACAACCTAAAAAGTGACGTCAAGGGCACCGCGTCACAAACAATAGAACATCTCAATTTATCAGACAATAACTATACCGCGGCATGGAATTTATTAACAGACAGATTAGAAAATGTGCGGGCTAATTACCCAACATCATATTCGAGCTGTTTTTGCATTACCTTCATGTAATAAAGACTGAAAAACTTTAAGACATTCATTAGTCAGTCTTACTTCAAATATAAAGGCCTTAGAATCAATCCAACGTCCCGTGGAACATTAGGACGATCTTTTAATACATCTAATTACAACCAAATTTAATCCACAAACAACCATTGCATGGGAGAACACATTATCAACAACCCCTCCCACAATGAAACAGTTAACAGATCTCCTAACACAACGATGCCAAATATTAGCATCTTTAGAAATCAATAATCCTTATAATAAATCCCTACCAAACAATATAAACCCTAATTACAAATATCAAAAAAATGCACACGGTAGTGCTTCGTCACATGTAAGCAGCAATCAGTCCGCTAATACGTGCATAATGTGTAAACAATCACATAAGTTATACCAATGTAAAACTTTCTTAGATCTTTCCGTTGATCAACGTATTGCACAGGTAAAAAGGCATAATGTGTGCCAGAATTGTTTACGTATTGGACATTTCGCGGCAAAATGTGTATCAGAAAATTGTAAAATCTGTCACAATAAACATAATTCTTTATTACAAATTGAAAGACAGGAAGTTCATCCAACAGAAAACACCGTCAGTAACATTTGCGATAACGGTAACTATAGCAAAGTTTTATTACCAACAGCAGTCATTCATAATTTTGATAACACCAATAAGCCTCTTTCCTGTCGCGCATTATTAGACAGTGGTTCACAAAGCAATTTTATCACATCTAAGCTTTGCAAACGATTGGGATTAACATTAGAATCAATTGATATGGCTATTTCAGGTATTAGTGTATCTACTAATAATATTTCTTGTAAAACAAATGTAACAGTTCAATCACGCGTTAATTCGTATATTTTAAATGTTGAGTGTTTAGTTTTAAATCAAATAACATCAATAATTCCCTCTACAAAATTACATGTATCAAAGACAGAAATTCCACAAAATATAACACTGGCCGATCCTAATTTCAGTATTCCATCTGAAATTGATATATTGTTAGGAGCAGAAGTATTTTGGAATCTATTACGTTCCACAAAATTAGAAACATCTGCAAGCTTGTATTTCCAAGATACTCAATTTGGGTTTATAGTAGGCGGCAAAGTGTCCAATTCCAAGAAAGGAAATAAAACTATTTGTAACGTATCGGTTGATAACTTAAATAAACAAATTTTGACCATAAACGCCCTTTGTCAACGGATGAAAAGTTTTGTGAAGAACATTTTAAATTGCATACAGTCCGGGAACCCAGCGGGAGATTTATGGTCAAACTGCCTTTTCGTAAATATCCGCCTGATCTAGGTACAAGCAAACCGACGGCCATAAAACGTTTCCTGTCATTGGAAAAGAAATTCAAAGGGCATAAAGTGCTGAAACAAGAGTACCGAAATTTTATAGATGAGTATGAATCATTAGGACAGTTAGAACGAATAAGCCCATTTGAAGCATCCAAATTGCATCCAACTGATTCATATTATTTAGCACATCACGCTGTATTCAAAAATTCTACCACAACTCATTTACGCGTAGTTTTCGATGGTTCTTGTCCATCTTCCAACCACAAAAGTCTAAACGATAATTTGTTCACGGGACCACCGCTGCAACAAGAGTTATTTTCTATTTTAGTTCTTTTTCGCACTCATCGTTTTGTAATATCTGCAGATATTGCTAAGATGTATAGACAGATCTTGGTCCACCCTGAACACCAAAAATATCAGTTAATATTATGGCGTGATCAAAGTCATAAGCCTATTGAAACGTACAAATTAAAAACTGTTACGTATGGTTTAGCACCATCACCGTATTTGGCAATTAAATGTCTTCATGAAGTAGCAATACTTAACTCCGAACGATTTCCAGACACATTTAATACAATTCTGAATGATTTTTACGTGGATGACATGCTCACCGGAGCAGACACAATTGAAAGGACCTTAAAAATTCGCGAGGAAGTAACAACAATGTTATCAGAAGGCGGATTTGAGCTACGAAAATTTGCATCCAATGATCCACGATTATTATTAGCAGACGAAACTATATCATCAAAACATTTTATTTCACTAGACATGCAATCAATTAATAAAACTTTATGTGTAATATGGGATTGCCAAGCTGATTCTATAAAATATCCTGGTAGTTCAAATCACTCGACACATAAAGCTTCAAAACGAAATATTCTGAGTGTCATTTCGCGATTATTCGATCCATTAGGATTAGTTAGCCCAATTACAGTTGTCGCAAAAATAATTCTACAAAAGGTTTGGTTATTAAAAATCGATTGGGATGAGCATTTGCCATCGCATTTACAGGCAGAATGGTCAGAATTTTTAGAAACCTTTACAGACCTTAATAAATTGTTAATTTCTCGAAATGTAACCAGTTTTCAAGTCTACACACGTGTTGAAATTCACGGTTTTTGTGATAGTAGTCAAACATCGTACGGTGCATGCATATATCTACGAACAATTGATACTGATGGACACGTAACTTCAAATTTATTGTGCGCAAAAAACAAAGTTGCGTCTTTGAAAACACTTACAATTCCGAGATTGGAACTTTCGGCAGCTGTATTATTAGCAAAATTAGTTCACAAAGTAAAGCATAACTTAACTATTACAATAAATCGGTGTTTTTACTGGTCTGATTCTACTATTGTTTTATGCTGGATAAGGATGCAGTCGCACTCGTTAAAAACGTTTGTTGCTAATCGTGTCGCACAAATTCAAAATATTACACAACCAGCAGACTGGCATCACATCAGTACGGTAGAAAATCCAGCAGATATTTTATCGCGCGGCAGTACTCCCAAACAATTAATCGACAAAAAAATTTTGTTTCATAGTCCAGAATTTCTACTCAATAATGAAATTTCAATTATAAACGAAGAACGTACATCCACATTTTCCTTGCAATTATCTGATTTGCCTGATATCAAAGCTACATGTTCTGTATCTCAAATCGAAACTTCCCGTAACGAGTTCAATTTGTTGACAAAATTTTCATCGTTGTCGAAAGTAATTCGGGTAACAGCGTACGTTTTACGTTTCATAAACAATAGTCAAAATTCGAAAACAAAAAGATCAGGACATCTGACAGTTGCCGAAATTAAGGATGCACATGACCTTATTATTAAACTCACACAAATTGAAGCATTTGTTGAGGATATACATCATCTCAAAAAACACGGTGAAATCTCAAAATCAAGCAAATTATGGTCACTTAATCCATTTTTGGATAAGAACAATGTTCTTCGCGTAGGCGGTCGACTGACAAATGCATCTATCGGTACTGATAAAAAACTACAACTTATCGTTCCAAAAAATCATCATATTACCAAACTCATTGTAAGTTTCTATCATATTCAAAATCTGCATGCGGGTTGTCAAGCAGTAATAGCCGCTTTACGCCAACAATATTGGATAATCTCATGTCGTAGTATAGTTCGGCAAATTATTTTTAAATGTATAAGGTGTTTTAATGTTAAGCCAACTTCAATAAACCAGTTAATGGGCAACTTACCCAAATTACGAGTAACACCATCCAGACCATTTACAAATACCGCTATGGATTATGCGGGACCAATTGTAATAAAAAACGGACATGGACGTACCAACAAAACAATAAAGGGATACATTGCAATATTCGTATGTTTTTGTACCAAAGCGGTGCATTTAGAGTTGGTTTGTGACTGCACGTCTCTAACTTTTTTAAACGCGTTAAAAAGATTTATGGCGCGGCGTGGAAAGGTGTCTCTACTTTATTCAGACAATGCAACGAACTTTGTAGGGGCAAATCGTGAACTGGCCAAATTATTTAAGTCAACCGAATTTCAAAGTGAAGTAATTGACTCTTTGTCAACTGAACAGATAAAATGGCAGTTTATACCACCAAAATCTCCACATATGAATGGTCTCTCCGAGGCCGCAGTAAAGTCAGTCAAAACTCACTTAAAACGAATTTTATACAATACATCATTAAATTATGAGGAATTTTACACATTATTGACCATAGTGGAAGCTTGTTTAAATTCAAGACCTCTAACTCCAATATCCAATGATCCTTCAGTGCACTCACACCAGGTCATTTTTTAATTGGAGACGCATTGACAGCTCCAATTCAATCAAATTTTATAAACACACCGCTCAATAGACTTTCAAGGTACCAGTTATTGGAAAGACTACGGCAACATTTTTGGAATAGATAGTCACGAGAATACCTGCACAATCTTCAACAACGGGGAAAACGGCACAAGGTCACACGACCGCCTCCCGTTGGAACATTAGTTTTACTCCAGGAAGACAACGTACCGCCACAAAACTGGGTGCTTGGGCGAATCCAAGAGTGTCATCCAGGACCGGATGGGCTAACAAGAGCACTGACAGTGCGAACAGTGCGTGGAGTGCTCAAACGTGCTATAACCAGAGTCTGTCCGTTGCCGTTAGACAATCACAAAGACTCATTTTTTAGACATAATTAATTAAGTAATTATTGTTCCATTTTGAAAGATTGTTCTTTCAACGGGGGAGTATGATTCGTATTCTCACCATTCTTACCACCCCCACTGTTAAGGGGTACCAATGAGGGCTGTTTTTACTCCTCCTTTAAATGTAAACATTTTAAAAGACTAATTGTAAGATTTGTAAGCTCTTGGCAGGGCAGAATGACAGCAACTTTACCACAAGCTGGTCAAGTTAGTCAATAAATACAGTTCTTAAATTTCACAGTGTGTTTCGAGGAATTTCCCGAAATTTATTCTTATGTTTGCTCCACAATTTGCAAACAACTAGCCTAGCCTTGACTTGACAACCCTGTTAACACAAAACTTGTTAACAACAACAACAACAACAACTTGTTAACAACAACTTGTAATTGTAAACAGATGAAAGAGGAAACTAAAAAATTGATAAACTGCCAATATTGTAAAATATTTCATTTTCGAATTAAGGATCTAAAATATGAAGATATATAATAATGAAATAATTTTTTAAATATATTTTATCAACAGTAGTTGCATTATATTAAATATATTTTGTATCAAAAATTTGCTTTCTGGTTTATTGTTCTTCTGTGTACTTGTTTTCAATATGCTCATCTGTAATTGCCAACGCTTGTTGTTTTTGTTCAATCGTCATCTTTTCTACCTGATCTTCTTCCTCTTCTAATACGTTAAACTTAAATTTCTTAGCTGCTGTTTCCAACAGATCAAATTCCTCAGGAGATTCAATATTTACTCTCATATATTTAACCGGTAAATTACTAAACTTTTTGATTAAAGTTACACCTTTGGGGGTGTAATTCAGCGATAGCATAATTCGATCCTCTTCGGCACTTCACGATTTTACTCCATATCTTTGATTTAATTTAATTAGAAATGTATATATGATTAAAAGTAAATATACTTACTGAAAAATTTGTTTCACGACTATGTATAGCATCTTAGTTGGTAAATTCACTTTATCATTACTATAGATCACTCATGTTGATGGTACCATTGCCATTTTAAAATAAGAACTGAATCCTCAATCATACTTCTCGCTTTTTTATACGCAAGATCTCTGTAAAAAAGTGTCAACAGTCACGGATGCGGCTTTTAGAAGATAATATAGAATATTTTGTGGTTTCCTGTTATTAGGTGATAGGCGTAAATTTGGTTACAAGGTGATAAGGATAGGTTTTATGGTTTCCTGTCGTCAGACGAAACGCGTTTTTTCTTTGTTGGTCACATGATTTCCGGCCGATATAAAAAATTACCGTATAAAAAGACAGCTGCAGATCGTATGCTACGTTTTACGTTGAATGTATTCCACAATAGTGACATAGATAACTGGAAAAATGCCTAAGGA
>JAEDXX010000639.1:0-18061 GCA_021725515.1 Epicauta chinensis
ATTTACTACCCTATAGCGCCCAAAGAAGTTTCACTTCAATAAAAATAAAAAATAAGCTTGCAGGCTTTTAATTGAAAACAAGTTACAATGTTGAACAATTGGTTGCACACGACTTGTAAACAGTATATTTAACTAGAATTAGTGTACTAGCCACAATTTCACAAACAAATTTATTCTTATTGCAAAATAACCTACAGATACAAACAAAAAGATATCGATATCGATTTAATGACATTCAACACTACAGTCTCTGTAGTTTCTTTTGTTTTTTATATTCAAGGATCTCCAATACGAAAGCGACTGTAGCAATGGCTAAGCCGTATAACCAAACAGTGAAAACACCACTTAGATCCGTAACAGTAAGCACAGTAACCATTTCAGGCTGTTCGAAAACACGACGACGTGCAAAACCTTTGTATCGCAGATAATAATCCTTTAAACCTGTCTCATCAAGTCTCTGAATCCTATAATCGATTAGATCATTTAAATGTAGATGACGACGATAGAGGAAACTAGTGGGAATTCGACCAAACTGTTTAAAAAAAAAAGTAAACAATTATAATCTTATTATATACAAATTAAATGGATATACATTTACGTTCACAGCGAATTCCATTGGTTGAAAAAGTTTTTCACCTGATGGATTTACTGCAATAAGTATCGCACAACCTCCTTGGATCACAATATGTTTTAACTCTCTCATATTCAAGTTCCCTAATGCGTTATCTATAATAAATTTTTCTTTTTTCCATGGTCGTTTTTTTCTTTCAACAACCATAGATTTCAAATATTCGATTGTTCTGGCTTCTGCTCTCAACGGAATATCGGAATCAAAAAAGTCCTGTAAGGTTTCGATTTTCGGTGCTAATGACGGTCTTGTGAAGACACCGCTTAAGACGCTTAAATAAGCCGCCGAAATTATCATCACGAAAAACATTAGAAACATAAAATAGATACGCAACTTCCATTGTTTTGGTAACGTAGTCAGCGAGAGCTGTAAACTTAGTTGATAGACGCGAAATAATGATTCAATCATTGATTGTTTCGTCATTAATGAGAATATATAGCTCGATATTAATAAAGTTATTGTTATAAATAGTATCATTTGATTAGTATATACTTGGAATTCCGTATATTTGGGCACAATTTTTCGTGGTGGTAATAGTAGTTTTCTGTACTTATCTAAAATTATATTTTGAATAAGTAAAAATTGTATACATAAATATGAAATACGAACGATTTTTCAGCATTTTTGTACTTACCATGTTCGATAAAGGTAGAATGTTTTGCAACACGACTGAATTGGTAATTAAAAAGACACAAAATTACATTCAATCTTCTCATATGATAATCGAGAGAGTCAATATTACGATATTTAATAAACACTTTTACAACATCAAGATTTTCATCGTATATATAAGTGACACTAGCATTAATGGATTTTGCAATTAAGTTCATTATTCTCACATATGAACCTGGATGTAATGGGTCATTTGGAGATGAAATACCTGCTTGTATATATGCTACACGTAATGTACAATTGTTTAGGTTTTTCAACAATTTACTGTCGAAACTCTTTCGTAAATCTTTTCGATGGACTTCATGTATAGTAATGTTCGTGTTACAATGACCAACATACGGATACCAAGTAAAGAATTTGTTGTCATTCATGATGATTACATTATAAATATCAATTTGTCTGAATAGCAACTCAAACGTACCAGCAATATTTTCAGGATACAATAAATTTTCAATTATTATGAGATATCTGCCGTGAACATTTACATTATTTAATTTTAATAAACGGAAAACCGTTAAATTTAAATTGGACAAATCTTTATCAATTATTATATAATAATCGTAATTTATATAATTGTATTCAAAATTAACCAAATTCGAACCAGTGAAGTTATAAAATGTGTGCACATTGTTATTTTGAAATAATTCATTGTAATTTTGAAAATTCACACTTGACGTTGCATAAGTAATTTGATCATAAGTGTTAAATTGAAACCAATCACTTTTTATAACACGTTCAGTATCCGAATTGAAATTATTTATTTGGAAATTTAATGAGAATTTCACAAAAATTATTAATATAATCGCGACAGCTTTCATATCGGCAGGATTTCGTATATTGTCGACGGTACACACTGAAATGATCGAATTCGGAACAGTCCTTTCTTTTTATTGATGATTATCATATAATATGAGTAAAAAAGATTATATTATATGTAAATTGGATAGGGAAAATGGCCCGATCCAATTGTATCGAAATTATATATAATTCTACATAGTTATATATAATCATATATATTTATGTACTATATTTGATTAAATTTGAAAATCCTATATATTTACTTATTCAATTTATTAATAACAATACACTGCATTAATATAATATATTGCTTAATTGGAAAAATTATCAATGTTTTGTAATCGCTCAACTACTAGTGTTTTCGCCTTACCTACATTCTAAAGTGACTTTTGAAAAGAAACTTCTTTAGGCGCGGCAGGATAGAGTTTTATACTATCTTTCACATAAATTGGCGGCCTTAGCGTTATATAGTGTCATTAAGCTTAATCTATCTGCCTGAAGACTGTGCTGTGTATTTTCCCTGCATCTCTCCGATAATAATCTTGAAAAGTACCATAATTGAATGTAGTTTTTGGATAGGCACTGCTACTCATCTTGGTTAGGTATTGCTTCATATTGTGCAAGCCACGGTTGTCATTCTAGGTGAAACAGTGTATATGAATAGTCCACAAGAATCAGGTGCTTGCATTCTCTTTTCCCCTATTGTGACCAATAACGTAGACCGTAATTTCTAGGTTATTGCGCCACCACAATAATCGAAGAAAGCGCATGAGTTTGTCAAGAGAATTATAGAAAGGAGGATGGAGGATGAAAATCAGATGACGATGGGAGATCTTTCACATACTCAAGTAACATTGTCTCTAATACTATGTGTTGGAAAAAACAGGGATTTTAATTGCATGTGAGGGGGGGGTGCAGTGCATGTACCGTTAAGTATTACGAAAAGGGCTCAGTCTCAAACGAAGTCTGAGCTAGGTGTCATTGAACGGACTTGAGCAAAAGCACTAAGGGAATACTATGATTGGCTAGTCGGAGTAATAAAAAAATTGAAAGTGTGTGGAACGTCGCGCGTTAGAAGTGAAACTTCATAGTTTAGAGATGAGGTTCATTTTTAGGATTAGGATATGGTTATGTGGGATTAAATTAATGAACTATTTAATTTCTGTCGTTGCCTGAAGGCTCGATTTTTTCTTTAGTTGCCTTTTTCTGCATTTCACTTATCTCAAAACAATATTCATATGTTATTTCAAAATCATAAATCGCGATAGACCAGGAATTTTAGTTTCGTTCCAGAGGGCGCTGTACATCGATCAATGATACCAATTTTTTAGACTCTAGTGTTTATTTTACACAGTTGAGAGAATAGAAGCGACGTTATGGGCAACGCTCCCACTCTTACCTCTAAGTTGTCTGTTAGCGAGGAAGGGTCCCCCTCATGGGTCCAGCATTTTCGTCACACTCCGAACAAATTTATTAGCCTATTGCGTCTGAAGAAGTTTCGCTTCAATAAAAATAAAATATGCTTGCAGGATTTTAATTGAAAACATGTTACAATATGTCGAACAATAGGTTGCACACGACTTATAAACAGTACCTATATTTAATTAGAATTGGTGTACTATCCACACAAATAATTTATTCTTATTGCAAATTAATAACCTACAGATGCAAAGAAAAGTTATACAGGAACCAAATTGGACTAGACACTTAAGAAATGTGGGAGAAGTCTCCTCCTAATCACGGATTACGATAGAACAATTGTGTTGTAGAGTACGTCGAATAGGAGAAGTTCTTCGATGTTTATTATTTAGTTGGACGGCCAGTGTTGTTTAAGATACGCATACTTAGTCAGGTTAATAGTTGTTATAAATACGGGTGAATTCAACTGATAAGAGATAACAATATCAACAAATATGTGTTGTCTTTGTCGTACACATATTTGTTGATATGTTTCTCTTATCAGTTGAATTCCTCACGTATTATCTTAACCCACAGTCTCTAAATAATAACATAACAGCTTTCGCCCATCTGACGTACTCTGGCCACACATTGGAGGAAGAGGAGACTTCCTCCCACTCTTTCTTCTTATGTTGCTAGAGGAATTAGTTAACTGTATATCAAAATCGATTTAATGACATTCAACACTACAGTCTCTGTAGTTTCTTTACTCTTTTATATTCAAAGATCTCCAAGGTGAAACCAACTGTAGCAATAGCTAAGCCGTATAAACAAACAGTGAAAACACCACTTAGATCCGTAACAGTAAGCACAGTAACCATTTCAGGCTTTTCGTAACGAGTAATTGAACGGTTGTGCGTCAGATAAAAGTGCTTTAATCCTGCCTCCTCAAGCCTCTGAATCTGGTAATCGATTAGATCGTTTAAATGTAGATGACGACGGTAGAGGAAACTAGTGGGAATTCGACCAAACTGTTTAAAAAAAAAAAGTAAACAATTATAATCTTTTTATATACAAATTAAATGGATATTCATTTACGTTCAAAGCGAATTCCATTGGTTGAAAAAGCTTTTCATCTGATGGATTTATTGCAATAAGTATCGCACAACCTTCTTGGATCACAATATTTCTTAACTCTGTCATATTCAACTTTCTTAATGCGTTATCTATAATAAATTTATCTTTTTTCCATGGTCGTTTTTTTCTTTCAATAACCATAGATTTTAAAACTTCCAATGTTCTGGCTTCTGCTCTCAACGGAATATCGGAATCAAAAAAGTCCTGTAAGGTTTTGATTTTCGGTGCTAAGGATAGAGAGAGAAAAAAGACAAAGAAAGAAGATATACAAGTTCGCGCAGGCGTAGTCGTGTTATACTTTTTAAATTTCCCGCGTGTGCCAGCACAGACAAGATGGCGGCTGTTACCAAGATTTAACAGGGGGTTTTCATTTCTTATATTTAGTGTTCTGTGGGTTTTGCAACAAATATCAACAATGACGAAAACATAACCTATACCTTTTGAAAATTTGGTGGGAACTAGACAGTGCTACCAACCACATAAATTAAAAACGATTTGTTTAAAGTAAAAATTAAATTTTTGGATGTGAATTCAATAATCATATTTCCATTTAAATAAAATTCAATAATGAAGAGAACGATTTTTAATAATTAATTCAATCAAAAACTGATTTTGATAGTTTAATTTTTCGAAATTGAGCGAGAAATAGTGCTACCAACATTATAAATTGAGAAAAAAATTACTATAATACCAACTGATACCAACCAAATAACCACAATTATCACTGCTGCAACAACATTCTTGCATATACTGTGCGTCCCATTCATATTGGTCACCTAACCTCTAAATTAAAAGAAATGTAAGAGGAAAATGTATTTAATTTTATTAATAATTATTTTAGGTATTGTACGAAATTCGGAAACATCCGCCGGTGACCGATCCCCATATTATCAACGTTGTATTGAACGTTGTAGTCTTTTAAATTGCACCGATGGTATACCAATTGTAAGCTGTTCAATTATTAAATTTCTGACATAAACATTTCTAGATGGTGTATATTTTAAAAATACCAATAACCAACCGATCTATTTAACAATATTACAATGGTCATGTGATGATGAATGCGGCTATGAATGTATGTGGAAGACAGTTGATGCCTTCCATCAGCGCAACTGGAGAACACCGCAATTTTATGGAAAAGTACAAAAATTGGACGAAACAAGATGAAACAATTATAAAATTTGTATGATTTTAGTGGCCTTTTATTCGTATTCTTGGTCTACAAGAACCAGCCTCGGCGTTATTCTCAATGTTGAATTTCTATGCTCACTGGAGGATGCTGAAGAAGTTTCGTGCTGTTGTAAATGCGGATAGTCCTCTGTACTTTTTGTGGCATTTCTTCGCTTTAGTAATTTAAGTATATTTGTGATCGTATCGAATTATACGAGATTAATTTTAAAGGTCAGTTTGAACGCTTGGGTGTGGTCGACGATTTTTCACAGTAGAGATTGGCCAATGACCGAATTTATGGATTATGTTTGTGCATTCTCGATGGTTTTAACATCATGTTTCTGTATGTTGGTGCGATTGTTACGTAATTCGCCCAAATTCATTTTAATAACATTAACAGTATTTTATGTTGCATTCTTTGCAAATCATGTCGCTTATTTAAGTTTAGGTAAATTCGATTATGGTTATAATATGGAAGTCAACATATTTATCGGTATATATTTTTGCAAAAAATCAATAATGAGAATTGTATAAAATTGGGAGATTCCAGGTACTTTTACTGCAATTTGTTGGTTCGGCTGGTGCAGTTATAATCGTATACGACAACCGTACGTGTGGAAATGTGCATTATTTGTAACACTAGCCGGATTCGTTATGTTATTAGAAATTATCGATACACCACCAATTTTCTACATTTTCGATTGTCATTCGTTATGGCATCTATCAACAGCCCCATTGATTTTGTTGTTTTACAGGTAAACTCAAGAGGCTAATCCGTGACTAGTGCTAATCACGCACAATGTATTAATCGTTTTGTGCTCTACATCATCAGTTGCATGTGCACGGCTTGTATTAGTCACGGATTCGTGACCTTTCTTATACCATCCGACAATGGATTGATCTAAAAATAATTGCAGTTTTATTATTGACGATTGCAATTTCTTAAGAAAACAACAACTGAAATCAAGCAAGAATGTGTAAAACTTACACCATCGACGATAGAATGGCTGTTTTGTTGTTACACTATCAGCTCCTTGTAGTGTCATCGATGTTTCACTTGGTGTACAACTAGAGAATTTTATTGTTAAACAATTTGATAAAATAATAACAATAAACGTACAAATGGTTTTCTTTTCGACAATTACAATTGTCTGGAAAATCGTCTTCTCCAAAAGTCTGTCTGATGAGATTTTCACGTGTTAATTTGATAAAATAATCAAACGAATTATGCAATTCACGCAATTGTCGCTGTTGATGGTCGAATTGATATAATAATTCTTCGAAATTCCGTCGATTTACCAATGATTCGTCCCGAATGAAGGTTTTCAAGTTATCAAACTCATTATCCAAAGATTTCGTCGATAATAAAGTTAGGAATGTATCTTTCGGCAAAATTACGGTATCTGTTGGCGGTCTCATTGGTGGTTCGTTTAACGCGAATAAAGTTTGAATTGCAGAACTGATAGATTCAGTGCTATTCGTCTGGCAACCAGTTGATTTACTTTTTGATTTGCGTTTCTTTGATTTTGAAAAGATTCGAAAACATTTCGACTTATTATTATTATTTGAATTTACTGACAGTTTAGATTCGTTGCTCTCTTTTGGTAAATTTGTAACAATCATACAGCTGGATTTCGGGCAAATTCTATAAAATAGATCATCACTTACCTGATTCATTCCATTTAGAAATTAATACGAAAATTTACCATTTTTTTGGATTTGAAAAATAATTTTGACGTATGCCCTGGCGGAAAAAAAAACTATGAAAATTTATGAAAAACGTCGTAGATTTGGATATCATTTCATAAATTTTCATAGTTTTTCATATTTTTTCATGCTTCATAGACATAATTTTTCATAGAAAATAAGAGAATAAAAAAAAAATCACTTTTATAATTCATTTTTTCAATATTTTTTCATACTTTATAGACATAATTTTTCACAAAAATTCATAATTTTTCATAGAAATTCATAATTTTTCATAGAAATTTCCAATTTTTCATAGAAATTCATAATTTTTCATAGAAATTTCCAATTTTTCATAGAAATTTCCAATTTTTCATAGAAATTCATATTTTTCATAGAAATTCATAATTTTTCACAAAAATTCATAATTTTTCATAGAAATTTCCAATTTTTCATAGAAATTTCCAATTTTTCATAGAAATTTCCAATTTTTCATAGAAATTCATAATTTTTCATAGAAATTTCCAATTTTTCATAGAAATTCATAATTTTTCATAGAAATTCATAATTCTTCACAAAAATTCATAATTTTTCATAGAAATTCATAATTTTTCATAGAAATTCATAATTTTTCATAGAAATTCATAATTCTTCACAAAAATTCATAATTTTTCATAGAAATTCATAATTTTTCCAATTTTTCAGTTTTTCATAGTTTTTCATACTTTTTTTTCCACCAGGGTGTGTGAATAAATAAATAAAAAGCATGAAAATTTGAATGGATAATATATTTCCCTATGTGTTATTGTCACAGTCACTTAAAATGTTGTGGATCTCAATTACGTTCAAGAATAGAAAATAACTAGACAGTTCTTTCGTTTTTTTTTTTGTTGTTTTGATAATAAATCTAACAATTATCAAATAGAAAATTTGGCAGTTTTCTAATTATTAATTAGCATGTTCGACCTATAAAACTCGCCCCAGATCAATCGAATATAGCCGTTGTTAACCGAAGATATCCGATATCGTTTGAATCTTTAAATTCTTAACAAATTGAAGCTCTTCGACTTAATTCGTAACTATTCGGCCGCCCTGCGCCGGGGTGAGTTTTGTAAGCCGAACACGCTAAATGAAAACGTTTTTTTTTTTTAAATTTAAGTACAAAGCAAAAACAATTATCACAAAAATAATAAATAATAGAATATTCAACAGTTGTCTTGTTTTCTCTTTGAGAGAAAAGAAGATATAACAAAAATTTGTAAAATCAACAGATTAATGGAAGTACAACCAAAGGACGGCAAGATTTTAATATCTTACAGAAATTCAGCTAATAATGCTTATTAGCTTGCCACCAAGAAAATCTTAATTATAAACAATAGAAAAAGAAAATTAGATAGTACAGTATAAGGCCCACAATTTATCCATTTTCAATTAGTTTCATCTATCACAACTTTATTGAAATTATTTTATTGATTCGTAAAAGAAAACGAATTCTTTTAGTGATAGATTATTCTTGTAAATACAGGACTGACAAATGAAATAAGTACTTTTTCAAATCAAATTATAAATGGGCTACGTTCCCAATGTATCTATTTGTTTTGCCATTCCTATACACAGTGCATCTTGTCCGAGTACATAAGGAAAACTCAAATTTTTGTATGTTCTACATGGTCAACGCAAGTTAAATCAGTTTCAACAAACACAGTGGAAATAACTCCGAAAACGGTAAGCGCATCAGGAGTGAATAAAACAGACAATAACAAAATCTATGCATCCACCTTTAACCTATTGATTTTCGTTTCGTTTTTAACTCGTGTAGAAAATATAAAAGTAGTGATATTTTCTACTATGTACTAAGATCAGATGTCATAGCTCAATAGTGGTCAATTTCCAATGGTATTAAGGGTATATGTTATTTTTCTTGTGGAGATTACTTTGCAGTTGCTGTGACATAAAAATAACTAAAAAAAAAACAAGTTCTCTCATATGATTATCCGGAAAATGGGGAAAAATCTTTTCATCTGAAGCTCATTTTCCAGAAAATTCAAAAAGCAAATCACATTTGCAAAAATGCTGACATTTCACTAATCAAATTGTACTCGAATTGCAAAACGAACATGTCTTCAATTACTTCAAAACAAATTTTTCGGATTCACCAAAGGATGAGTTTAGTAGGGAAGAGGCTGGTACAGTGGCCATGGCGGAATGAGGTGGAACAGTGTCAACTTTTTAATTTTACTGTGCTATCTGTTTCGTTTGTGTAACCATCTCCCATATAATGTAAAAATGAACTTTGTTTTAGTTGGTGTATGTTACAGTCTAAAAAGACGCATGAATACTGTAAAATGTTGAGGAAAATACGCACCCCCAACTTTTCAAAATGTGGAAAAAAGTTCGTATTATACACAAGATTTTACAGTAACCTCGTAAAATAAATTTTTTTCTGACCAGTGTTTTTGTGGAAACGTGGCCACAGTACCAGCCTCTCCTCTAATCTTATTGCATAATATAAGTTGGAATTTTGAATAGAATCATATAGAACTAATGCTGAAGAACCAGTTAGTTATGGAAGAAGTGCAAATACTGAGTAATGATCCTGAAATGTGTAGTTTTTTATATAATTGCTTACACGTCCCACCTCCCCGTCACAATATTTATAATAGTCCTGTGTTAAAAAAAACCTACTTAAGTATTCAAGCATCTCCTTTTGCATATATAAACCATAGGGTAATTCATGTCCCACTCGTCACTGATGGAAATCTGCAATTTCATATAAGTTAAGGACAGAGATTCGTGTTTTTTGCTTCTCTATATTCCGGAGTACGTATCTAAAAGTGAAATAGGAGGAAAGAATTTTATACCTCAATCATACTTCTAAACATCTGAAAGTTAAAATGTCCCACCCGTCACCCTTCAGTTATTCCAAAATCTTACGAAAATTTCCGGATAAAATATATATTATTTTTTACATGGTTATTATATCCACAGATGCAACGTATAAGACTTCAGTCTCAAGCGAGATCTGATAAGAATATTCAAATTTAAAAACCAAAAACGATTAGTGCGGAAATTAAATGTATTAAAATGAAACTGAGATTTATGCTACCGAAAAGTGCTAGAGAAAGATTCAATTATACACGATAGACCTGAAGCAATAGCAAAACGCAGGCAGCTGTTTGGCGCTACATAATTTTAGGGGCGGAATTTTTTAGTCTTTACCTATTTGATTTTAAGTATAGCATTTTATTTCGAGTATTCTAATTATTAGTAACTGAAAAAAAAACAGTATAAAAATTTTAGTTTTGATGGATTTTTCGGAAAATGATGCCAAAAATAAGTTTGCATGAAACACCAAAAAAGCATGAGCAATTAAATGTGTGATCTCTATTAAAATTATTAATATAAATACTACTAAATCGAATACGTTCTTAGTGGAAACAATTATTCCAGTTGAGCACGTTTCGCTGTTCTTCAACGAACATCAAGAGTGCAATTATAATCTTGTCTTAATAATTATTGTCGATTTTTTTTCAAGCATTCTGTATTTTGCAATTTGATGTTTGAATCATGAACTATCTTATTATATTTAATTAGAATTTGATAAACATGATAACGAGCCAAAATGAAGGCTCCTTTTTAACTTATGTCGCGCAAATACGAACGATAGTGCTTTTATTTCTAATGTATTTATTTCGATTAGCACAACCAGGAGCGGATTTATCATGAGTCTTAAGATTCAGTTCACTGTTTTGAGGGGCTCTGTAGTCAAGTGATCTTCAAGCATAGGCATAGGCTTTTTTTCGTTTTTTTTTTCTCAAAAGAATACGTTCAATAATTAGCTTCAAGCCTATAGGAGTCCAAAGAATATTTTTTATATAAATCAAAAAAAGACAGGCAGTTGATAGTTCTTCACTCGTGTCCGCTCTCATAGCCGTCTCAAACTTTTCTGGTGTTTTAGAGCTTTTCTTTGAAAAAATAAGAAAGAAAGTCAGTAATCGTCCATCAAATTTAAGGCTGCTCTATTTTTTTTCCAAGTCGTATTAAAAGTACGAGACGCAATTTTATTTTTATACACCTTGATAGAATGCCAAGACTGTATAGAATTAAAATTAGTCGTTTAGAGATATTAAGGTAGTTGTCCTGCTATGGGCATAGTGTCAGAAAGTTCTAAATTTTTGTATACTCATTAAGGATGCTGCAATACAAATACCATTAAAATTTGAAGTTGATTGACCGTCTCTAACTCGAGATAAACTCAATCAAAGTTCGGATAATTAACATAGAGAGCATAGGGAAGGTTGTGTTTTTCACAAGTTTTTTAATTTTTTTTAAAGTAATCGACAGAAATTTTCAAAAAACTAACTGTTCACTAATGTATTTGTTCTGAGCTTAAAATAAAAATCCTAAAATTTTTGACCGTTTCATTGTTGAGATATAAGAACACAAAGTTCAAAAATTAAAAAAAAATGTATATGCCGACGATTTGAACAGAAACAACTTGGCAACGGTGTACGCGAGTATACTACAATATTTGAGCGGTAAATTCAAACGGATATTTATTTTTCCATTTTTTTATGCGACCCTCTTCTATAATAGAAGAGGATCAATAATTGATGCATGAAATCCTAAACGTTTATCCAAAACTTCTTTTATTTTATAAATTTACCCTTATACCGTCACTGCTCTGACATATTTTTAATTTTAAGAGATACTTGACATACGCGACGTTGTCAGAGTGCAATTTATGAAAATGTTTAATAGTATTTGTATAATCGTATATATCCATGGGTACAGTCTTAGACAAAAATTATGGTTCATTTCACTACAAGCCCATCTACGCAAATAATCCAAAACTTTTTGACAATATTGTAGCAGGACAACTACCTTAAGTTTTGCATTTCTAATTTCGCAAATAATGCACTTTTCTATTTAACATCCTTAACCGTTTGAGTCCCGAACAGCATAATGGCGCTCTTCAGATTTTCTGTCAAAAAATCCCAGAGCATTTTATTCACACAATTTTAACATTGAAAAACTGGAAAAAATATATCGGCGCGACGTAAAAACAACCACCTTATTTGCCTAGCAGTTTTGATGACACGGAGTTTCTACGGCGTAAACTCTTTTCTCTTTAAGCGGTCGAAATGCGGAGATTCCGTGGAGTATTGCCGGTTTTCACACGGAGTATTTCTGCGATTTCTGTGGATATATGGAGTATTGCTAGTGTTTTGGCTGAGTTTTGGTGGTGTTCTTAACCCCTTGCCTGCCGCGTGCGTTTATATACGCCTGGCTAAGTCGATGCGTTAACTGCCCATGGTGTATATATACTCTTGTCCGAAGTACGGTTCTTTGCAATACGCCGCTATTTTTTTCTTTTTTGTAAAAAGAAATAGTTTTAGATTGAAAAGAGTGTCTCTTTTTTCCCCACCCCCAATACACCCTATAACTATGCGCACCTATGTGAAAACCGGTGGCACTGGGGATCGAATCTCGTAAGTTTTCCCCGGCTGTTAAGGGGTTAAGGGATTTTCACAGGATAGTCTGAATACCGGCAATGTTCCACGGGAACTTCGAGCAAACACCGCCAAAATCTCGTGTCGTAACTGCACACAAAACTCCGCGTTTCGACTGGTAAAACACCACCGAAACTCCATCGGTACTCCGAATTTCAGCCGAGTTTGCTCGGCGTTTCTGCAATCGCGTCTAAACCGCTAGGCTTAGCATATATGATATATGCGATGTATAGATTATGACAAGCGTTACCGATGAATTTGTCGACATAAGAGATATCCAAAACAAGTACTACAGCGCTCTTCGGCGTTTTTCCAATACCTCACGGGATTTAAACGGTTAAGGAACGAATTTTTTAAAAACGTAACTTAGTGATCATTTACGTTAGATAAGGAGTCTCTGTGCAAGATGTCATGCTTCTAGAATTACAGTTTAGATTGTACAATGTCTATCAGTAAGATAGTGTAACTAGTGCGACAAGTTATCAATTCCATACGATAGTGGAGTTGAGAGCTCGAACGAATTATCGCATTAAACAAAATTCTAATAAAATAAACTAACAGATCGATCGATTTGCGTGCGGGAAGTAATGTTTTCGCACGCAAATCATATGATTTATACAGCACCCCCTGCATGAGTAAAAGTTTTTTTTTAAGTAGAAGGTAAAAGAAAAAATGACTCGAGACGCATTTTAGAAAAAAGACTCGAAAATATGGAACATACCCTTTATACCATCGAAAATTGACTATTTCTGCTCTTTCTACAGATGGCTTACTAAAACATCTACTCTTTAATGCTTTAATTAAAGTAAATAAAATAAAAACAAAACAAATCAACCACTCTGTAGTTATAGCAGTAGGTTGTAAACGCCATCCTTTTCCCTTGAATTCCATTTGAAATTTACAATATTTACAATTGCTCTACAATATTTTGTTTTAGTGTAATTATACAAGAAACTCTATAAAAAGACCATAATTGACTCGTTCAAAAAAATAAAAATTACATAGTAATAGTGAACAGAGATTCAATCCTTTCCACAACATATCCAGTTTAAATATGTTCGTATTAGTTAAAGAATTTCCAATAAATTATTGATTATTAAGCAAATCGGATTGTCGTGGGTTCTTTCTTTGTTTAAATCAAAACAATTACAATTTATATGTATATATATAAAAGTAAATTGTTGTATAGACGTTGAATTTTCAATAACTGGCTAATATGTTATATTATGGCCAGTCAGTGTATGTATTAAAACGAGAGATTCAATTGTGTGCCGCCCGTTTACCCGACATATAACCAATCCATCGTTCAGCAGTTTGTGTAAATAATGGATCATTATCAATAGTACTGAGCAACAACAATTGATTGATATGTGTAGCATGATAATCCCATCTAGCTAAATTTGGCGCAATACCTAAACTAATATGTCGTAAATCGTATGCAGTAACACTACCCATATCATAAAATAATAGCATTCCTTTTAATGATGTCATACCTTGTTGAAATAATAATTTCGCATCATCAGCATAACCATTTGGTGCAATTACCATTAAATCATATAAACCAAGTAATGAATAAATGAAACCATTTAATACAAACGATGATGGTTGGGTTGGATATTCTTCATACCAATAATATTTATTTAGAAATAATGCCAATACACCACCATCATTACTAAATACTTTAAATGGTTTTAAACCATTGATTGCAGCATTTAAATATTTTAAATCACCACCACTATGATAATAGGCTCTTGATAATACACTTAAAGCATGCCCTTGGCCCATTGCCGATAACCAACCAGGTTGTAAATCATGGAAACGTGATGATAAATGTCGTTTAACTGGTATATTCCAACCACCTGTTTGTTGATTTTGATTACGTACAAACCAATTGGCTGCATCATAAAATTGTTGGATATGTTCAGATGTTGATAATGTTAAATTATCAATGGACCCATAACCACGTAATATTATATTGATAATTTTCAATTTTGATCTTGGTATTTTATGTTTCGATTTGTCTCTATCGAGGTAGTTTAAGCCTTTTTGTAAATCAATAATTAAATCACGTGTTAAACGTTTCCATTCATTTATAATACCAATACCATGATAAATATTATTATCCTGAGCTGTTATAAGTAGATCAGATGTTATATAATGTAAATTATAAATGTCTTTTGTTTCGCGATTTTGTAATACAACACTAAAACTACTATTACCATTTAATAAAATATTTAAACTAATAACAAAATCAAGTACATGTTCCATCTTTAATTGTATATAATCTGTATAAATTTCACTAGTACGAAATTTCAATACTTTACTATTAATTTGTTTATCATAAATTCGTATTAAATTACAATTATCTGGTATTAACCAATTACTAATCTCACGATCACCACCATCCTCAATTAATTTCGTTCTAGGTTCCGGTTCTGTTAGATTCTTACTATAATGTGATAGACCAAATTGGGCGATTTGTGTTGGATAATAATAACCTTGACTTTCCCATTGTGTCGATATTGGTACACCATCTAAACCACTAACACATTTAACACGATCACGTACCTCAACATTATAATTTTCAAAATACATAAAAACACCGTGCGGATCATATTTGCCTTTTGGATGATAGATTTTACTATAACTATGCGACCATTCGAAACGTTCCAAACCATCATAGATTGATAATTTACCATAAATTTCAAAATATTTATGTAGAAATGAGAATGGTAAATAGACTTCATCACCTTCTTTACGACAACCAATCACATACTCATTATTTATATCACAATCAATTTCTTCAGCACCTTGTAATTCACCAAATCCATCATGGTTTTTATCATTGAAACGATGCCATTCATGGTGATGACCATGTTCACCACAAATCGACCATAATATCAACAATGTAAAACAACCGATTATAATCAAACATAATAATGTAAATTTAACATTTAAACGCATCATAATAAAAAATAATGGTGGATCCTATAAATTATATAAATCAAATCGAAAATTATCAAATTAATTGAATATTTTGGTAGAATACGACTTACTTTAGTACTGTGGAAGATTTTCTGACTTGCCACAGGGCAACACGATTGTTTTATGCAATTCATCAGTTTATTCACATTTTTTATTTGTATTTATCTGAATAACATGGAATAGATACGATTCACATGACGATCTAATTAAATCACAAAATCACATAATTTTATATGTTAAATTAATTAGGAATAACTTTTTTTTGTGTCGGAATTTAATTACAACAGCCAATCGTCAACATTACACCACTGTCAAACATATGTCAACAAATCCAAACAGTGTTGCCACATCATGTATCCGGATAGCGCCATCTATCCGACATAAAAATCGCAACAATCGCATTCAATTATACCAGTGTCGGTGCAACTAACGGGGCAAAAAATAATTAACCTACCATTAAATATTCACTTTCAGGGCTGTGGAGTCAGAGTCAGAGACGAGAAATATGTACCAACTCCGACTCTATTTTTAATGGATCTAGCCCGCAGGCACCATGTCGCCCACGGACCGTTTTATATGGACCTGCTGCTATCCGAAAACAATAAAAAAATATTACACATTATGTATATTATTTACAACTACAAATTTATATTGGAAAAATAAATGGTAGCCATCAAAATGCACCTGATCTAGCGTAATCTACAAATATAAAAGCGATTTACCACTCACTGACTGACTCATACACTTATCACGATATCTCTGAAACTATCCGTCTGATAGACTTTAAATTTGGCACATATATTTCTTTGGTGATGTAAACGCTAACTAAAATGGGATTTTTGAAAATTCGCCCTCTAACAGGGTTAAGAAGGGCATTAAATTTTCAATACTTTGAAAACAGCTGGTATCCACCTGCCAGTTATAATTGCATCGTTGACAGTTTAAAGGCGACGTAGCCATGTGTATTTCTGTAATTATATATGCGGAATTGAAATACTAACATATAACAATACATTATGTGACGTATTTATAATCTACGCGAACAAAGTCACTCACTTCTGATAATAATAATAATAATTGTTCTTTATTTAACAACAAATCTCAGATCTATAACTCCGATAGAAAGGGAATAATGGGGCGTGACAACTTTTAATTCAAACCCTTTTTTATAACTATTTGAGATAGCACCTACATTAGGGTGAGCCAAAATGACTAACCTATCAAATTTATGGTCTCAAAAGGGCCTATATGTTTCCCATTGGGAAAAATTTTTAGCCCAATTTTAAAAGGTGGCCATTTGAAATTTCCTATTTAACTAAAAAATTCATATACTTACGGACAGGGGCGCGCCAACCTACTCGAACGCCCCGGTGCAAAGTTTTCATTACCGCCCCTTTGGGTATAACCATTACAAATCACAATACTTGGTAGAAAAAAGTTCCTTTGCGTTTGTTTCCAATGATACTGAGCTGCAACCTCAAATGGAAATTTTTTGATAATCTTAAGTAGGTTCTCCGAAAGATGAGAAAATTCAATGTCTGTCTCTATATAAATCAATTTTTTTCGCTTTTTTCCTTTGTTTATTAACATAATTAAATAAAATTTATATTATTTATAGTGGATAGAGTACTTGAAGTCTGAATGGATTCCCTTGCCCGACACTTGCATTTGTTTCTCAAGATAAGCAATAATCTTTTTCGAACACTTTTTGTTTATCATGTTTTCGGGAAAATGGCTGTGAATGTGAAAAAAAAATGCCATAAAGACATTAAGCACAATATCGTCTATAATTCGCATAAGTTTCATTCGATTGTTGTCACAAACTTTTGTGGCAAATGATACCAGCCAGCGGTCAATCGAATGGGGTGGGTATTTTTGGACGTTGCTTGTTTTAGGGCGCCACCAATTTTTGTGACGGGACAAATTGAAACCCGGTTACGATCTGTAATAAGTGTAATCACACCAAAATGATTAAATTATTGATAAATTCTTCTTAAGACAAAAAGCTCGGCAAATATATATATATATATATATATATATATATATATATATATATATATATATATATATATAT
>JAEDXX010000640.1:0-17963 GCA_021725515.1 Epicauta chinensis
ACAAGGATACAACATCAGCATTTTCTGGAATATCCTCTCAGTTGCTCAACATCAACGCTAGAGAGAGCGTCAATGCAATAAATGGTAATTTATTAAAGGCGAAAATAAAGCAATGATTTTGTTCAAATTACTTAAGTTTTAAATCGAACCTGTCTAACACTTACTCAACCAAGATCAAGTCACGGGCCGAATTGTCTTCACACTCATCAAGCGGCCCGTGATTCGTGTTCTTTTCACACACATCTATCATAGTTAAATGTGCGACATTAATAATATTAATCGTTACTTACTATTTCAAATCTATTTTAATTGATCTAATTTTTCGAACACTAGTTTTTTTTTTGAACATTTTCCGTATAAGTTTTCGCCAATAGTAAATAATAAGTGATAATAAACCATTTCTACTGCCTTAACGATCTTTCACAATCACTTGCGGTGCCGTCAATGTATACCAACATCTGATTGCATACGTTTGCAACATTGAAGGTCGGGGCCACTAACCTTACATAATATGCATCCAATCTTCTGAATTTTTTTTGACTGAAATTGTGGAGATTAAGAAATGGAAAAAACATATTCGGATTTCATGTATCGAGAGCATTCTTGTGGTGATAGTTGCTTTTAAGTACGGATAATTATATGACACTGAATTTTCCATATTTCCCGATTAGCTAGAAACTTTGTGGGGTCCTGGGTCCTTCTTATATCGTCAGATGTACACGTTCTTGGGACTTTTAGTTCTCTTAGTTGACGGCTAAAGGGAGATCTCGCAGCTGACCATAGATAGAAAAAACACCCGGTATACAATGTACTAGCAAACCCGACAGACTTCGTCCCGCCCGTTCGTTGGTTTATATTCATAAAATTAACAATATTAATTCTATTAATCAAATCATAATCTGGCAAAATATAATTTCAATTGTAAAACTTCAAAGAAAGTGAGGTTAGAATCTTATTTCCAAACGCGGCCAGCTATGTGGACGGTTCCTGCTTGTCAAAACTTATTTTCGGTGATGCTGACGCGAATCTACATTATTTTCCTCTACCGAAAAATTATCTAACGCGCCTAAAGAAGTTTTCACTTCAAAAATGGAATATAAACTCTGTAACATGCAAAAAGAATGTAGAAACTAACTGCAACTATAAAAACAAAAAAACACAACAAAATCACACTGTACATTGCACTAGGTTTTATGTCAGTCTTTTCTTTTTATAATTATTTATCACCTTTCTTGTATTGCCTTTCGTCTACTAAATAAGCAATGGCACCAGTCTGTTTAAAACTAAGTCCATACAATTGTCGAAAAATGGGACGATTGAATAATATTTCGCTCGAATCACCAAACTTTGCTTTATTACGTAAATGTACAAATATGATTGAAAATTAAAAACCGAACTGAACAATTAAACTGAAAATGAGTTTTCACACTCGTTATAACGGGTGGGCCATTTAAAATTTGAAATTTGAATCGGCTATAAAAAACTAATGAATATTTTTTCAAAGCTCCGAGTTTATTAGAAAGATTGAACCTTTCCATTTAGGAATGGAAGATAACATCATTCATATGACTGCCCCAGCTAGCCTTACAATACTCCATTCGATCAGTCCAATTTTTCAGTACATTTTCTATTTTTTCGGCCTCTACTTCGTTAATGGCAACTTCGATTTCATACTTCAAGTCGTCAGTCGTCTCTGGATTGTTAGCGTCACACTTATCCTTAACGGCTCCCCACGAAGAAAAATCCAACGGAGTCAAATCGCAGTTTGAAGGTGGCCAATTGACATCAGCATTTCGGCTGATTATGCGATTTTTGAAAACAGTGCGCAAAATCTATATTTACGTTGGCTGTGTGGCACGTTGCGCCGTCCTGTTGAGACCAAATGTCGTCTATGTCATCCTCTTCAATTTTGGGAAACTAGAAATCGCTTAGTATGACGCGGTAGCGATCGCTATTCACTGTAAAAATTAGGATCAGCAAGTTTTGTCTTTTGTAATTTTCCAACCATTTGTATCTACAGGAGGAGACGGTAATTGGCCCTCGATGTTTGGAGCTACTAGACAAGATATCTTCATTTTGAACTTTGTGGTTTCAGAATGAATGGACAATGAACATTGAGATGAAATTCCGTATATTTATTTGCACGTCAGTGGACAATCTTGGTAACATAAGGCGTTACATCTAGTTGGCGGCTGAAAAAAAGGCGTGTTTTTGTGATTTTTTTTGGGAAAATGATTGTAGGTTTCGAACTGTTTTTTTTTCATAGTAAGTAGATATATTTCCCGGACCGCTGTTCAAAAAAGGCTTTCCGCGTAACTTCTACACCGATCATCGGAAACCAAAAAATCAAATGAATTAAGTGTTTGTATCGTATTATCTAGTCTTTAATCAAAGGATTTAATAAAAAAATAATTTTTGAAAAAGTGGTCGTTGATCGAAAGTTAAAGTCTAAATTTCGGTGAAAAAATCCTTCGATTAAGGACTTCCTGTTGATGTGAAAAGAAATATGCAAAATTTCAAGTAAATCGGTCCACTCGTTTTTGAGCTATATCGTGGTCACCGATTTTGAAAAAGCTGTTTCGAGCAACACGCCTTTAAAATTTGAACTCGGATATATGCATAGATAAAGTGTAATTACCTCTAAATTGAATCATCGATGCCCATCCCGTACAACAATTCTTTTCCAGACGTAGCTGCCTCTAAATTTCCAATCTATTTTAGCAGTTCATAGTGCTTCTATTCCCATCAAATACAGAGCATTGCCTTAGCTCCATGGGTATTCTTTTTGTACCGTTCAAGCAAGGTTACGTATATGCAAAATCGTCGTTCGATATCTATCGGTTTTAATTTGTATGGGACCCAATTTCCTTGCTTTTGAATGTATCCCGCGGCTTTGAGGCGTTTCGAAATAGCTTGTGGAGTAACTTTCAATGATTTTGCAAGCTCTTCTTGCGTTTGACAGGAATCTTGATCGACTTATTTTTCTAATTCTTCATCTTCAAATTATTCGGTTGACCTGAACGATATTTGTCTTCAACACTTTTAAATCGTCGAAACCATTCTCTACAAGATTTATCCAATGGTACAGATTCACCATACACTTCCATAAGCATTTGATGCGCTTCAACTGTACTTTTCTTTCAATTGAAACAAAAAATCAGTTTCCCGCAAATGATACTTATTTGGGACGAAACTCGACATTTTCAACAAAGTAAAAATTAAATTTGTGCTCAGAACTCAAAGGCTTGTAAATCAGATGTGGCCGTAAACCATTTATAGCACCTAGAGTCACGGACCGAACTAAGTTGTATAACCAATAATTTCCCATTCGCAAACAAATGAATATTGCTTTGTGCAATTGACTCCCGTATCTTAACCAAATAATATCCAATTTGGAAGTTTTTTTTAAATATACGTCCAGAATTCTAAATGAGGTGCAGCGTCAGTTAAAGCACATTTTAAAGTTTTAGAATTTTAATTTGTACGTGCGATATTAGACGAAATTAAAGAATCAAACAATCTGCCTACTGCGATAGAGATTTCGATTGCAGGTGCTAAGGACCTGCTGAGTTGAGCAGCAGAACAAAGTTCGGATAAGGCTTTCTGATTAGCAGTAACCTGGTCGCATACAGTGCCTACTAAATTGAAACCTATATTTTGAAGATTGACAATATTGTCTCCTATGAGAAGTTTGAGATATGATGAAGTAGAGACAATTTCTTTCCACTGTCGACGAATTCCTCAGATGACAAAAAAAAGTGCATGTGTGGCCGGCTTATTAACTCTCCCTAAAGAACCTAAATCTTCAAACCCTACCATCCGTTGATTATGTTGCTCGTACTGCAAACGGGGATTAATGCTCTTTCATCAAAAAGTAAAAGACAGTAACAATCAGATGGATCCATCTTCTCAACGTGTGATTTTAATAAATGAAATACTGTAGAACAGGGTTAGGAAGTAGTAAATATCGACGTAATTTACGGTATAAAATACGCGTAGTTTTTTCATTTACTACGTGTAGAAAATTCATAAAAAACTACGTATTTACTACATATTTACTACGTGGATCTTTTTTTTTTGTAATTCAGACCAAGAATTAATATATTAAAGCTTGATATCTTCATTCTCTGTTTCATTTGAGTTGACTACCATTTTTCAAAGTAGACTTTTATTCATGAATTGTAAGTGAAAAACAGGGAACAGTTTGCAGTGAACCTTTCCTTCAATGTTCTCATCAATAACGGGTAAAAATTTTCAAAAACGGATAGATCCAGATTTTCAAAATATTGTGCTTCATATTTCATATAAATTTCATCAAATTCCATTGCGTAACACTAAAGATATTGCCCACAACTAGCAATTGTTTTTATTTATTTGCTGTTGGTTGCTATGGAGTTGCTATCAAGTTGCTCGATCGTAAAGTGTTTACTCAACGGTAAAGTAAACACTTTACCGTTGAGGTGGGTAAAGTGCTACTTTACCAGCAAGTTTTTACTCGATAAAGTAGGACTTTAATTTTATACATAAATATTTAACAGATAAGGCAGTTAATGGTAGCTTGCATTTTATTTAGAGCCCAAGCGAAATGTTGTCCCGGGCTTCAGAGCTGCTAATGCAGGCTTTGTGTTCAATTATATATTAGAAATTTGATGTTAGACTACGGTGACCATATTACCTTTAACGAAATACAGGACAAGCCGAACTAGACTGACCTTAAAAGTTTCAAGGTCAAACAAAAAGTTATTACAGATATATTTTATACATAACATCATGGTAGGTAGAAAAAAAGGACGTAATCGGTTCAAAGTAGTACATTAGGGAAATATTAATTCAAAACACAAAATTTTAAAGAATAAGGGAAAAACTGTGTTAAACACTTTATGTGTACAAAAAGTACCATGGAGATATTAGTCAGTAAAGGAGGGTTTAACATTTAGTATTACAAAAATATTTTTACTTTATACATTATACATAAATAAACCTAATGGCCCTTTTATACTCTTGCAACGTATCACAAAGTTGACCGAGGAACGGGAGTGTTAAGGTTTTCCTCGTTCCGATTCGTGCTAGTTTTTCTCGATTAGGCTAACTTCTTTTTGGGAGCGGTTCTTTGTTCCGAATCAACGGAAAACGAGGTACCAGTCACTCATTCTCGATACTCGTGAAGTAACACGAGAGGTACTTCTCGAGAGTGTAAAGAAGCCATAAAAGGACTTGAGAAAATCGGAAAATTATCTGAAATTTACATTTATTAAAAATAGAGTACAATACAGTACAAAAAAATTAAAACGAGTACATTTTCTGTGATAAAAATTATACAGTACAACACTTTGAAACACAGTACTGTACTGTATAATAGAGTACGTATGGTCACCATATATTAGACAGTATTTACTACATAATCTACATAAACTACATTTACTACATCAATAACTACGCGTAGACGTAGTTTATGTAGTAAATATTTTTTACATGTACTTTTCCGAACCCTGCTGTACAAGATTGTCTTTTGGATAAACAGGTCTTCAAAGCTCTAGTGCTTGGTAACTCCGAATGAAATTGCAAATATTTATATAAACGAGGACTTCATTTGTACATAGAAAGAGCAAAAATTTTATCCTGTTGGGTACATGTGCGAGACTGTGTTTTTCTGTGCGTTTCGTAATTGCGACTTGATGAATTTATTTGTGACCCGAGTCATGTAAAGTTTGAAGAACCCTAGCCTTATCAAGTTTGTCTTTTAATAGACGTCTAAGTTTGGATAATTTTGCAGTGGTATTTCGATGGATCTTATAAAAAAGAGATTCTCGCGGCGATAACTGCCGCTTTGAGAAACCTAGTTTGGATAAGACACATCTCCTTGATCAAGTAAAAATTAAAAAAAAATCTGATGTATCTGATACATACAATAATTATGTTCAGAGACGATGAGTTCACTTAGCCCTTGGTTTTCGGAATTATATAAAACAAAATTAAATAAAATTGAATCAGTTGCGGCCATTGGTTTCTCTTCACTAATACAAGAAGCAGAAAATGGGAAAGAAAGTACCGAAGAAGAGCAAACTGAACTTGAAGTGGAGGGCTCATCACGTGAACAAGAAGACGAGGGAGACATACGAACTGGAATTCGGATGACACCATTCTCTAAACGATTTCTATTGATAACATCACTATTAGAAAAGTGATACTCATAAATACTCCAACTGGAACAATTTTCACTGAAATCTACTTGAAGCGCTTTCTTCCACCATAAACGTAATGAGTGATTTATCGGAACTTATGAAAAGTTTTGTTGACATGTTCTACATTACCAGTAAAATATGAAATACGACAATTGGAATACTTGTATGTACAGTTAATCACAAAAGTCTACCTACACCATTTAAATTTCTTGTATTTCAAGAAAAAATAAGTTTAAATGACTTTTCATTACAAAGTAATAGTTAATAGACAACAATACGCTAATATAACAAAAAAAATTGAAGCGACTTTATTTTTCAAAATTATTTAAGAAAAACTGAAATTGGCATCCCACAAAAGTCTACATACACCTAAGAATTCTATACTATGTGACAATTTTTTGATTAGGCTAGCTATGGAAAACAAAAAACAAATTTGTTAGGTTATGGAAGGTAACATTTTTTAAAGAAAAATTCACACTGTCTCTATATATAGTAAGAAATTCACCCGGCGGCTTCATCTGATCAATACATTTTTTAGAAAATTTTCTACATACGAGAAACACAAATCCCGTCACCGCTAACAACGTGTTATTATGTGCCACAGCCTAGGCGAAATTTCGGTCGTCGATACTGTCGCGGATTTTTTTGCGTTGGTGTGTGGGGAACTTTAACTTTAAAATTAAATGTTCAATTGTTTTAAATTAAATTGACATGCGCAAATATAAAAATTAAAATTCTAATACTTTTTAAACGTACTTTTTGTCGGTCTCTTTATCAAAAATACCTTTTACTACTTCAAATAGTGTATGTATTCTTGTCGGTCTGGCTCGTAGCTTAACAACTGAATTAGTGTCTGGCAAATTAATTTCATACTTTATATATAAATAAAATAATATTATAATTTCAGCCATACTAAAATGGCTCGAAATTATTATTTTTTATTTATAAAAAATCAAAACTGGCACGTTGTTAACAATAAATATGTTATAAATTTTTATTTTTCTCACTGCTTAATAGTAAATCAAAAAAAATCTTAAAATTATTTTAAATTCAATATTTTTACCTTTACAGGTGAGATGCACAGTAGTGAACGCAACGTCTACCGACAGCCAGGTGACCCGCACGCTGTTCATGAGAGCATAAGAAAAGATATATTAAGAACCAGCTTTCTTAAAATTCTCACTCGAAAACGTTGTTAGCTCTTAGACTACTGTGAAATTTCGCTAAACACTCAATTGAAACATCTTCACGGCACTGTTTTTGCTCGAGTGTGAGCAAACGCGCCACCCATCTTGCGGACACAGCTTTCCCATATCCAAATTTTCAGATAATATGCGAAGTATCGAACTTTTTGAAATGCCTACGATGTGGGCTAGCTCGTCCACTTTCAGTTGAAGATTATCCAGTACTGCTTTGTAGACATTTTTTACCATTTCTATAGTCGTCATTTCATTTGGTCAACCACTGCGATGTTCGTCTTGGTAAATCGTACGGCCTCGTTTAAACTTTGCTACCCAATATTTCACTGTTGTAAACGAAGAAGCAGACTCGTTCAGTTTTTATATTGGTTGGGCTAAGGCCTTTCAAATAAAAGTATTGTATCACATAACGATGACCAAAGCGCTGTAAACAGGATCATCACTAACGTGGCTACGTGCGAAGAAATCAAGCCCAGGTTATCTCAAATCTTATAATTGCAATCTACCATGTAGAAGCATCTAAGAATTGTCTGCAATGCTGACAGTCAGTGAACCTGATATTCATACTTAATTTGTCAATTACGGGATGTAGTTTGCAATTGGCGTTAACTTTGCATATTTATAAGACCGAAGTCTTTGTGTGATTATAAACAATCAAATATCGTGGAGAATATGAAGAACTACATTTAATTTGGGATTCATATATTTGGTTCAAAGTATTGTCTATCGCTAGCTGCAGCCTTTTTCCATCTTTCAAGCAGGATTAAAAAAATTATTCGTCTTTTGAGGCGACCTAGGAAACTACCCAAAGCAAATTGCTGATTGGCCAGGCCATGAGTCATCGACTGGAACACGTACTAACTGGAAGGAGCAATATCTGGTGAATAATCACCTCCAAAGTATTCTTGACGATTTTGCAGCATATAGATGAGCATTGTCATGTTGAAAGATTATTTTGTCTTTTGAGAGAGAGAGAGAGAATATCAATAATAATAAAAATACTTTTGACAAAATGGAACGATAATGATGATGATAATGATGATAATAGTAATATTAATATTGATCGAGCTTGCTCGAGCTTTCGATTCACGGGTGAAGCGTTTGCAGTACCATGGGATACCGATACAACAAACAGCCTCAACAATGCACTTCTTGACTGTTCCAAAGTGCGAAATACAGTCAAACCACGCGAAATAAATTTTCTCGCTAAGAATATAAGTGAAGTGCTCCCGAAGCCCCGTATCCACAAGAGTTATCCCATGACCAACCGAGACAACTAGATTCTCAGATGGCTGAACTAAATTTGATTGGTCATCGGACAACTCCTTCATCAAAATGAACGAATTGCAAGGAAGGGTAACATCGGAACTAAGAATGCAGAAACATTTTTTTGCAATTATTTTTAGCGAGTATTTCGCGAGCGACGTTTCCACTCACATAGGCAACCGAAAGGGCCTCCACACTGCCAGCTGCAACAGCATTCACGATTTCAGTGACAATATGATGACCAACTTCCGGAGTGCCTACATGCCTGGAACCACCCTCATTCATGACTTGGACTTTTAAGGAACCTACAATCTGTTGCACTGTGGGGTTGTTGTTGTTGCCACACCCTGCACGAATAGCTCCGAACAAGTTCTCGAGGGGATCTTGATTTAGCGCCCTGGTGTGGGGCTCACTGGACCCTATTTGTCGCACAGTCTGCCAGACCCCCTTCACAGCGTTGATGGTGGTCAGCCATCCACCCTAAAATATTGTTGTAAGAAAAATTGAAAACTATCAAATACAACACGTACTTGTGAGGGCGGTCGACGAGTACTTCCTACAAATCTCCAACTCTCTATACATTTGTAGGCGTCGTCCAAGAACTTCAAATGCGGAGAACTTTGTGTGAGCGGAGCTTACCTTAAATCAAAAACATAGATTTTAGATTTACAATTCTTATTTTCCGAGAAAAAAGTATCCAAAATTATGTCGATTACATTATATAAAATCTAAACGTAATTAATAATTTAATTTAATTATTGCAAACTAGTAGTATAGTAATGCCGATTCTAGCTCACTTGTCCTTTGTGCGCATGCGCAAAGGCGGGAAATTCAAAAATCGGTGATAACAGTGTTAACAGCTGAAGACAGATATCGGGGCCGGAAATGCAGATGTTTGTGACCTTGTGACCTTGACGGTTATATATATAAGTGTAGAGAGGCATAGACATTTCAGTGTTGTTAGGATGGTCGTTCCCGTACAATATAAGTGCATAAAGTGTGGTGGTGAAACAGATCAACCGAATACAAAATGCGTTGCTTGTAGTTTTATGGAGTTTGTCAGAGAGTTACATAAGTCAAAGCATATTCCAAGTCATTTCTTCCATCGTACCTAATTTTCATCGCGCATGTTTGTTACACAAATGTGTATATAATCCCTCTCACTCAGTTAAAGAGTGGCATTTCTGTTTCGGCATTTGGAAGTGAGCAACGTTTGTTGAAATGACTACATCCCTTTTAGGTTGTGTCAACTCCTCGCTACACATGAAACCATTTGCTGAAGTCAAGTCGTTGGAAATTGGTGAAAAATTTAAAATCCGATCCTTTTGTAGGTTCAACACGAAGAATGGTGATGCAGTGGTAGTGGAGTGCAAAGACTTCAAAGTTGTGCTGCCACACCGCTTTGCACAAATGTTTACGTAAAGTAAAATGGATGATATAAATGAAGACATTTTTGAAGGGAGTTTGATCTACTTGGTTAGTGAAGGACCAGCTGGAGAAACGACAAATATTAAATTTGTTGAATGCTAGTTCCTGTGCGCATGTCCGCAGTATATTTTCTTATTTATATTTGAGTGACACATGTAATCTGTCATTACTCAGAATGTTTTCATCGCAGCTTCTCTTTGTAACGAGTCTACTTGTAAACCACACATTATTCACATCAATTCCTTTTGATATCACGGCATGTTTTGCAACAGTTGACTATAACAACACCTTTGATGAGACATGACCCAATAAATGGAGTAAAATGGATATCTATGCTGGAATGTGTACTTTACCATTCCATAAGGCACATGATCTAGTTTCATTTAAGATACGCTACTTGTTACCAAATCAAACATATGTCGATGGTGAATGGCAAACAGTAGTCAGTGAGAAATTTGATAAAGGTGAATATATTTTGATGAATGACTGTGCATGGATCACTCAATGTGGTTATCAAGATATTGGTGTTATGATGTTTGCAGTAATAGGTGTAATTCTCTTTTGGCTTAGCATAGGACTACTTATTGGCAAATTGTGTCTAATATTAACGCGATATGTATACGAAATTAAATAATGTATTGGTAGATAATAAAATAAAAACCTTTCTCATATATTGTGTTTTATTTAAATATTTTTGTTTACATTATATTATGTTAGACTACTTTTGCTAATCCAGCTGTTGAATTTCTTATCAAATCCAAGCCATTTAACTAACAGTTTATTTCCCTTCTTCTTGAGAACTTTCTCTACTAGATATACATTTGGATGCTTGACTTTTGGAGTTACCTATGCCTATCTTCTACCGTGTGGAAAAGGTCTGATAAATTCTCATAGAAGATATACTTTATCAGAAGATGATCTGTATTTGTTCCCGAGAAAACTTATGAAAACTCATAAAATTGTTTACTTATAACGAGTACGTCGAAAATATTTTGGACTCAGAGTTCTTATAAGAATCAAAAGAAAAATCAATATTTTAAGCTTTGAGTAATTATAAGAAGATGAAACGATGGTTTGGTTAACGAATAATATTTAATGAGAATGTCATTGGTGAAACTGTATCAGACTTTACTAGTACAATACTCTAAAAAAATCTCTTTTTTATTTTTTTTTTGTTATTTGTACGAATAATCTAGATGAATTTAAGAAACGTACTTTTGTGTGAGCTTATGAGTAAGTTCAAATTATAAGCTGATTCAAATTTTAGGCGAGATTAACTATAAATGCTGAAAATAATATTATGTTTATTAATTGTGTAACTTTATTAAAGATAATTAGTTCAGAATTTTTTCAAAGAAAATGTCGATTAAAAAATTGCTTCAATTAACACGAAGCCAATAGAAGATATTTACGAAATGGAGTGATAAAGTGTAAAGAGTTTCAGCAGTTTCTATCAGAATTACCCACATTTTTTGAATTCTTTTGTAAGTTTTATAAGGTTTTTTAAGCGAATTTATATGAATAGCCAAGTCAGTCAACACGAATACAAGAGAAAGTATTTACGAGAGTTATTAATCAAGTTCATATTGTTCTAGAGTCCTTTTACTTTTGAAGAGAATAGAGTGGGAGGGTCAGTGTGAAGTATTTATACCAAGATGTTTACAATAGGGATGTATATTAGTTACGTTATAACAAATCGTAATAAAGAAACAGCTGCCGAGGCGGTACTGTAGAGGATTAAGGGATGGTCTTTTTTCAGTGGCGTCCACAAAATATATGTTCTGGTTACATATAAGTATCCGTAAAAATGCATTACATAATAAGGATAAAATGAATCAGAATGAATCAAAAATTTAGTGCCTATCATAATTTTTTGGAAACAGATAAATCTAGACTGTATTGATACATTCACAACTAAAAGAGGACTAGTGATCTTACACCTAAATATAAGATTCAATATTTTGAAAAAAATGTGTTTTAAATGAAGTATATTAGAATTCATTGGAATTATTGCAAATTTCAACAATATTGTCTAGATATTTACATTATTAAAATTAACTAGAACAGAAGCAATAGTGTACTCGCGTTGCGATGAATGCAAAAAAACGTTTTCAAATGAGTAGAGGATCAAATAATTTCCAACCGCCCTTGCCAAACTATGATGGTAATTGACAACACACCAAATGACGCGAACAAATCCCGTCAAATAGTACTCGTCAAGAAGAGATATCTGACCGAACCTGAACTGTAAGACTTGACTAAAATTACAAAAGTGAAGGTAAATCATCCCGAATTAAATCTAATTGGATCAATTTAGTACCACCACAAAAGTGGATTGTCATATGTAATCCCGTTAAGAAAGTGACAAATACAAACCTGTCTGAAGACACCGAACTATACACACGTTGAGACAAGTTTATTTCATTATCGTGTTTGTCTTCATCAGAGGAATGGTCAATATATTCAAGGTCTACTTCATCAATTAGACGATCCCTCTGCATGAAGTCTTTTTCCACTTTCTTCACGTGATTACGTACGTTTATCCAATCTTGTGCTTTCACTAAATTGAATTTTTCGATCGATAATTGTTGAACATCTTTCAATTTAAATGACACATTTATTTGCGCCACCCAATTTTTCACAATTGCCCAAATCTTCTCAATTGGATTTAATTCGGGATTATATGGGGGCAACCTCAAAATAGTGAGTCCAACTTGTATCCGACATTGACGGTTTTTTTAATTTTAAACAAATCGTACAGCTCGGGCCTGGTCATTTTGGGATCGTGTAATACATTTTTGTTATTGAACCACGAAATTATCTTTGCTTTACGAGTACCACTTGACGGGATTGCTCGAGTTTAATATTATGATATGATGCGTTGTCGATGACCACCACAGACCGTGCAGGAAGATTGGGGACTAACTTCTCTTCTACCCATTTGAAGAAGTTTCCAGCATTCATCTCATCATGATAATCCCCCGACTCGAAGATTAATAACGCATTTTGGATAAAACCCATTTCGCCCCCCGAATGGACCATTATTAATCTTCGGCCTTTACTTATGGGTCTCGCAAATGTTGTTTGGCCGGTTTCATAGACCCAATACTTTCCACTTACATGGGAGCTATGAATATAGCTCTCATCGAGGTACACTATTGCCCCGCCCTCTGCTCTATATTCATATATAGATCTTAAATAAACTGCTCCACGTAAGTTAGGGATATTATGAAAAATTTGATTTTTCAAAAGAAAAAAATTTTCTTCAAAGACGATTTTAGGCTATTTAGTTTTTAAATGCTTGTTTTTTATTATAAAAAAGATGACAAATTAAAAAAAAAATTAAACAAAAAGACAAGAAAAAATGAAAATTAGATGAAAGTGAAGAATAACTTAATTTCAAATTAACACAAAAAAAGAAAATGAACACAGATTTCCTCCTAATTTCGCTTTCAGCAATAACGAGTATGTCCTCTGTGGGTTTCAATGACAGATTGGCAACGTCTTTGCATGCTGGTTATGAGATTATTAAAGTTTTCTTGCGGAATCTGTTGCCAAAGTTGTGGAAGCAAATTTCTCAATTGTTCCATTGTTTTTGGTTGGGGATTATGATGATCCAAAGCTCTCTGCAACTGATCCTAAGCATGCTCTATCGGATTTATATTATGCGATCGAGCAGGTAAAGCTAAATGAGGAATTCCATTGGTTTCAATTCCATCTATAACTGCCATGGATCGGTGTGGACGAGCGTTATCGTCCAAAAAAAGGAAACCAGCACCCACAGCAGCATGAAACTCTAGCACAATGTTGTTGATCACGTGATTCAAGTATAGTTCTGAATTCATGTTTCTCGGAATAACCAGCAAGTCGGTACGGCCATCGTAGCAAATGCCTCCTCATACACAAACAGGGCCTCGTTTGAAAGCGTGAATTTCTTGTACTGATCGCCGGCGTCTTGGCACCAAAGGTTGTGTCCAGACACGCGTTCGACGACTATCCGAAAAACGACCATATCTCGACTCATCAGTAAACAGTACCAACTTCCACTCTCCCGTCCAATTGACACGCTCTCTTGTCCATTCTAATCTTAAGGTGCATTGTCAAGCACGCGGCTGAAGCGGCTGGAGCAGCGTCAGACTGGTTTACGTTGAAATATATGGACCCGTTGTCAATGACGCGGCCAGCGCGTGGCGACAGAAGCGGCTGTGGCGACTCTAGCGACACGACTGCTCGGAAAGCAGTCCAGCCGCCACAGCCGCCGCTACAGATGAAGTTTTATATGGTTTATATGGTTTAAAAGCCGTTTACTAGCGAAATGGATGATTTTTTTACAGATTTAAATAAAATATATAAATAAATAAACGTCTCTTATATTATTTTCAGATTTTCTTCTGTTTTTTATAGAGTCAAGACGAAAATAAATCAATTAATACATTACAAACTTATTAACAAATATATGAAATAAAAAATACAGTTTATCTTCAAACGTCACAAAAGTGACAGATTATGTGACTCAAATGACAAGGTAAAAATTGCATTTGCCTAGGCGCTTTTTTCTTTTTTATAAGCTTAGGCAGATAAAATGACAAAATCTGTCACTGGCGTTTAATTTTCTTCGTTCTTTGAATTTTGTTTTTTGCATCGCCATGGAAGCAGTACTGCCAAGATATTGTGAACAGTTAAAATTTTAATTTTTAAAAACGTTTCAATATTAAAAAATGTTAAATTAAGACGTTTGAAGATAAGCTAGTGTATGTCATTGGGCGCAAAACTGCCTTCGTGTGGTTCAGCTTCAGCACACAAAGTTCCAGTTTTACGCCTAATAACATAATCTACTATTTTTTAAAACTCATCTGGGCTTATTTGGTGTCTAATTGGTGCACATGATTGTTTTTTCAAATCATTTTCAATTAAAGGCAATATAAAATTAAACTGAATAATGTTAACGCGAAAAAAACTTCTAAATTTTGGAAACCCTCGTCTCTTCGGGTTGAAAAAATGTTGTGAGGATTGTTTCTTATTAATTGTAATAACAGTTCTTCTTTATCTTGTTCTATTTCGGTAGCGCACCACAAAACCAATGCATTCTCCATCGCAGTCAGTTAACAACTGATTCGGCGTGTTTACAAATGCGCGTGTGCAATAGCGTCTGTAGTCGCGCACTTGACACTCATATGGGCCGCCGCAGTCGCGCGACTCTAGATACGCGACTCCAGCCGCGCTGCTCTAGCCGCTTCAGCCGCGTGCTTGACAATGCACCTTTAGTCGCCTATGTTCGCGAGTCAATGGTTCACCTCTAAAAAGTCGTCTAGAACGTAAATTGACATCCCATAATCGTCTTCTGACAGATTCAGCTGATATTGCTGTTCCTGTGGCTTCTGCCAGCCTCCTACCAACATTCGACATGTGCTCAAAGGTTCTCGGCGTGCAGAAATGGTGACATATCGGTCTTTAGCAGGGGTAGTTATTGACGGTTGCCCAATTCTAGGTCTTTCTTCAACAGATCCAGTTTCTTGGAAACGGTTAAAAAGTCTAGAAATGACACTTTGGCTAACTTGAAAAAAATTGGATACGTCATTTTGTCGTTGACCACCCTGTAGCAAACCAATGGCACTATTTGCTTCGTCAGATGTTAATTTACGCCTAGGCATTGGGAATTAGCAACGAACAAACTTTTGATACTAAATTTGCACGATAACTCAACAAATTGACAAGTAAATCAAACAAACAATTGATTCGTTAGAACCGGTTTGACAGATAAGAGCTCACCAGAGCCCTCTACTTGCAGTATAATGCTACATTTATCCGTATGGCATAGGTATGATAACTATCAATTTTAATAAAGTGTCAAACATGACAAAAATTTGAAAATTAAAAAATTGAGCAGATTTTCAGATATATCCTTAACTTATGTGGAGCAGTTTATTTCGTAGCTTGCAACGGATATCGGTCATTTCTATAAGGATACCCTTCTGGTCCGGCGTTTCCATCCACCTAAATCCGATGGATTTTAAGTACTTCCACAAAGTAATTAAAGAATCCTTGAAGGGCACCTTATCACGACGTATGGCAGCCAGGACACCTGTAATAGAAGATTTTTCTATGAATATGAAAGCTTCGTTCGTAGTACTTTGTTGAGATTAAACTATATTAATATACTTACTGCGCAACGAAGGCGAACGTTTCTCGGTGAAATAAAAATTAATAACTAATGGTTCATATGACCGCCGTCTTCTACTGTAGCCCTTTTTCTTTTCTCAGCTCCGAATTGGGGCTTAGTTCCTGCATCTACTTCTGCACCTTCGCTTATTATATTGTTGATATGTTTTAAAGACGGCCCACTTGCTGCTAACGTTCGCTGGCGATAGCAGCGAATAGGAATCTCCACACCTAATGTGGCTTCCTTCTTAAAAATTCCCTCGCTTCTGGGTGAATTGACTTTCTTTTTTGTTTTCCTGATGTTTGTTGACCAGGTTCTAAATATAACATCACACCATGAGTACTTAAACAAATAAAATAATTCGATAGTATAATTTCAACTTACGTTCATTCATCTTGAATTTTGAATTTACTCACACTTAAATTTAAACTCGCTGTTTTTTCACTTATGTGTCACTAAAAAGAAATCTCAGTCGTGACTGACTTTAGCCCCTTTGGTAGATACTCTTTCGTGGAAGGAAAAATGGGGGTGAAAGACATTTTTTTGTTAATCCTTATTTTTTTTTTGTGCTTATTGTTAGACCTAGATACCATGTCGAATGAATTACCGATAGTCTTTCACTATAATTAAACTTTCAAGCCATCTTAAAAAATTCCGTTTTGGTTTTATGACATTCCAAAATATATGGTCACCCTTTCGTCGTCACTATTGCATTGTTTACCCTTTAACGTCTGAACTAAAATTATTTACGGAATATATCTTTATATCTATGTAAAATTAAACTTTCATTTTTAGTTGAGAACAATTTATTTTACATTTTATTATATGTATGTATAAAAAACGGTCAATCTATCTTAATAAGAAAACTCTTAGTACAATTCCTCAGTTTTGCTGCTGCACAATTTCAAAACACTGTAAGGGATACATTTTTCAAAATCGATTTTTTAGTATTTTCCGTTCCAGTTATTCCAGACTCTTGTGATCACGATTCAATTCATATGTCTCAAAAATTTTACCTCTTTCTTATAAATTTCACTTTTGATAAACCTAGCAAGTGCATTTTTAATTTAATTTGACAAATTAAAAAGCAAGTAATGCTCATAACACTTAAAATCCTAGATACGTATATTTTGTGATAAAATAATATAGTAAATAAGATAATTTGTCTGCAAAAGGTAAACTTTCTGTCTCTGTCCGTATACTCTATCTTTATTTATTGGAAAATTAATGTAAATTAAGCAGTAAAAGTAAATATGAATTTTTTTCTTCTATATATTTATTACAATAATTAACCATTCATTTCTCATTAACAAATATCATTGAGTGCGGCTGAAGAAAAATATGTTTTATTGATTTCCTGAAAAATTTTCTTTTTGTCCCTTACTGTATTTTGAAATTGGGCAGCCGTTTGGTTTGCCCCTCAAAAAATATGTTTTTTCTATTTAACTAACTTCAACTATCCAAAATTATGTTATTGTTTTATCTTTTATCATCCGATAATTTCGTTTTTGTTTCCTATAAATTATTATGGACACCATAAATTTCAGATATGCTCATTTTATTCTAATTGTGTAGATAATGCAACTTTTATATATAATAAGGACGCCACTGAAAGAGAATATCCTCGCCCCCGCATTGTTTATTTTTTCTGATTGGTTAGAAAGTGACTATAGCACAGTGTCCAGCTGACCCGCCCACTCTGTTCCCTTCGAAAGAAAACGGGCTCTA
>JAEDXX010000641.1:0-17775 GCA_021725515.1 Epicauta chinensis
TTGGAGATATTTAAAAAAAACTTGACTTCCCAGGAGCTTCAACCCCTTTCTTTATCTTAAATTTAACAACGGCCATGCATAAAAAGTATGCTGCTTTTTGAATACTTGCCTCTATCAGTAAATGAAAGAATCAACAAAAATTGCAAGTTGCTACTTCGTGCAGCTTCCTTTTCAGCAGCTGAAGGGGGCAATAAGTTTAGAATTCCGTTTTTTGACCGATTTTCATGAGTTTTTAGGAATGAGAGGAATACATCAAATTTCTTGAGATTTGCGCACATTTCATAAACACATTCAAATAAATCCTGTATTTTTTTTGAAGTATTTCTTCAACAAAAATTGAAGAAATCACCAGCGGAACTTACCATCAGACGTAGCCGTTTGTGTACATTCTATAGTTTTCTCTAAACCATTCGTCCTATATCACGACGAGTTTAAGCTTACTTGAAAGACCTGTCTGTCCTCTATTAAACCTAAATTTTCCCCAAAAGCAATCATATCCTTTGCTTTGAGGTTTGACTCTTTTATTCGAATTTGTAAATAATCCTCCTGACTTACAGCTTAGTTTTACGCCCCAAATTTGACCACTCATAACTTCAGAACGGATTTAAAATATTATCTCCAACTCTCATCGAAATCGAGCTTTCTTTTCAGTAGCTTAAGTTACAAAGAAATCGTAGATAATTATCAAATAAATATAGCAATAACAGGTGGAATAATAGAGAATTGTGTAAGTTGCTTGAGTGATTGGCAATTGTTCAGCTACAAGGGCGTTTTGCGTATCAAAATGTGTCATCATGTGTCCGAATCGATTGTACGTGTACATGTGGGGGGATTATTGAAGGGAGTCAAAATTATGCGTACAGGTAACTATTACAGCCCTCCCATGATAAAGTAATAAACCCAACATAATGAACACGAGTTGGTTGACATTATTAACTTAATGTGACAACATATGGGTTATTCTCCACCGCTTCTGTTCAACATGTGTATGTGCGAGAGACTGTGTGTGTGTTTGGTGGACATATAAATTGCCATTGTGTTATCTTTTAGAACAACTAACCATCCAATTTATATCTCTATGCATATATAAATATCTACCGATATATATATAGAGAGAGAGAGAAAGAGAGAAAATGTTTGGTTTTGTAGCACACAAATCGATCATATTTTACCAAGACTTTTACTGAAGAACAAAGCGAAAGAATTTAAAAACAAATTGAAATTCAACAGTGAAAAATATAAAAGGAACTATCCCACTTCTGTTGAAACTTGTTCGATTTATGTAAAACACACTTTTATCTATTGTTTGATTTTGATCGTCAATATTCTTTTAGTATAAAAACGATCAGAAAAAAGTGTATTCAAACGAAAATAGATCGTGCCGATTTTAATGTTCACCATTTTTACCAACATCTCCCTTTTATAACTTTTCGGAATTTTAAAATTATTTCAACACAACAACTTACAAAAATACCTAAAGATCTATTTGCATTTTGTTCGAAAACTTTCTGTTAGTACAACTGTCTCTCCCGACACACACCGAGATCAACTCAACAGTTATGAATAATGAACCTATTTGGAAATTTCTCATTTCCCGTCTACAACAGATTTTTTCCGTCTAATGTTTGAATATTATTGTTGTAATATTACAACCGGAACCGTTTTGTTTCTCTCCACTAGCAAACCGACGTTTATATTAAACGTAATTTTTCAGTTTCATTCACAATACAAGCAAAATGATGATGATGATGATGATAATGAAATAAAGTCTATTTAATATTCGTAGACCTGTGGAAAATTTAATAAAAACCAGCCACCATTGTTTCTTTAGATAATTGCCGGTATAAATGAACGCGAAGAAAAACGTAATTTGGAAAATAATGGCACAGGTAGGGTGCCAATGTTGGTTAACAAAAGACTCGTTTCCGTTTTTTTTGTCTTTATAAACCACCCAACCGCCGACAACGTGTATTTTTCTCAATGTACCCTGCTATATACCCGGACAGTTGACACAGTCGGGGGTAGATGAGTGGTGACATTTATTCCGACATTTCTCTTGTTGTTGTCTTAGTTAAAAGCTAATAAAGTTGTTTTAATGAAAACTGGCCGAAATTGAATGTTTAATTGGATTTTTTTTGCTGGCATTGTTTGAAATATTCCAATGTTTTTCAAGACACCAAATCTAATCAGCGAAAAGGGTTGATTTCGATGTGGTGGATTTACATCATGAGTAGCCACCGGTTTTTTTGTAACCATTCAAGTAACATTTTTTTTGTAAATTTGATTTATAAATTAACGTTGTGGGGGAGGAAATAACGAAAAAATTTGATGAAATGTACACGTTATGTCGTCACGTTAACAAATATGACGACTTATTCACAATCACCAACACATTATTCATTTACGTTCGTGTTTATTTATGACACACTGTCACGAATTTGTTATTAATTTAATTTGGGACGAAAACTATAAAAGTACAGACGTCATTCTATTTCGTGCCCCTTTAAAAGGCATTAACCTAATGCATTCACAGCGGGGGCGACATAATCAGAATACAGGCGAGAATAAAACAAAAAAAACAACGACGTATAACAAATATGAAGTGAACGGTTATCAAGGACGAGAAGACTGTGATAAAAGCACAACTATGATAGAAATATAGGATAATATGCTTCGATGATTGTGTCTAGTGGTGTGGCTGTTATACTTTCATTATACAAATTGTTATTTCGTGTCAGTATTTCGACATAATGTTATTATTATGTAATTCAATTCGCGACCTAGAAATCGTAAATGTGAACAATTTCATTTATTATACAACTTTTTCACATTACAGTTTTGAGAGTGATAAATCAGCGAAATTATCGTTAATGAACCGTTTGCGTACAACAGATAGTTTTTTTCTTTGACACAATTCTAGAATGTGCTATTTTTGGTCGCAATCTGTAGTTACAATCGATCTAGGACGGTTGAGGTAGTTTTGTTTAAGACCCAACTGCAGGAGAGGTCCGTTGAGCCGACATAATTCTGTGATTTGAGTCAATTTGATTTCGAATAACAGTTTCGACGATATACCGTTTTGGTGTTCGATTTAAGCACCTGAAATGGCAGAAGATTCCTGAATTCGTTGATTTTTTCTAATGAAGATGCTGGATTAACCGCAATTTCTCAACTATTCGACCAGTTTTTCCATCATAAAATATTGCACCATTCAACAGTGATCGTACAAGTTTCTATGAATTCGAGAGTTAGGAATTGCCCGTTGCATTGTCATAAATTATATGCGATGCTATGTTAGTACTAATTGATTTGGTTGAACACAACGGGCAGTTTCTACGTTTTGATTTCGGATCTGTGAGTGAATGGTGAGAGTATCATGATTTGCAAATTTATGAGGTTCAATAACATGCTTCGAACTATATTCAACCACACACGTCCAGAGTCAATATTGAATGACATATTGAAGGAGCTTGTCTATATTTTGGTTTATAGTTCTCAATTCTAGCTGCTATATTTTTTAATATTTTATAAAACTGTAAAGATTCTGCGGGTTCATAAAATTGTCCATTTTGTCTAAACAAGTTAGATGTATCCAGGGCCGGACACTGGTGATGTGATACGGTCTGGGCGTTTAATATCGGTCTACGATACGTTTTCCAGTGGCAAATTAGCAGAAAAAATTAAAATGTTCATATTTCTATAACAAAGAATATATATAAAGAGTGGGTAAACCATTCAGGTTTACCTAAGACATGCCAAACATCTGCTATCTTCGTTGAGAGTATAATGATTTTCTCCGGCAGAGCATCAGTAATGTGTGAGATTAAACGAAGAATTTTGGAATGTCATCAATCAAAAATTATTAAAAATTAAATAAAAAATAGAGTAAAAAAATAAGAAGTGTCAAAAATTTTTGTTTGATCTCTTTCCTTTCCCAATACGTTATTAGCTACCATCAAGGATGCTATGTCGCAGAAATTCATTATAGTCACAACAAAGATAGCAGATGTTTGGCTTGTCTTACCACAATGGGTGTCGTTCCAAAATGAAGAAAGCCCACCAATGGTGGATGATATTTACAACTCTACTTTATTATTTATATTTTTCTATTTTCTCCCTATTTTGTTTTGGCTACGGTATAAGTTCTAACAGTGTGCACCTAAATGGTTTGTCCATCCTGTATGTACTGTATTTGAAACAGTAAAGACTGTGTTACCAACAGTTTACTTCAAATTTCAATATAAAAATAATTTTATAAGATGCGTAGCCCGATGGCCCGATACGTCAGTCCGGCCCTGGATATACCGCATTTACAGCTAACTCTCTCCTATGATGCGGTTATAAAAATCTCGGTCTTCAAATAATTTGTTTCAATTTCGTGTGGATATACAAGGCCGGATCGATTCGCTTTGTGGAATTCTATAAAGTTATAACATTTTTATGGATCAAAGAAATGATCCGTTGTGATCTTAAGTTGAGCTTTAAGGGCGCAAGTTAAAGCCGACCTGAGTATAGTTTTCGTTTTATGAAACTTTTACAAAACTATCAAAACAAAATAAAATTAGGTAGAGGTAATACTTGTTGTATCAAATTTAGTTAGCGTTTTTTTTTTGTCTCTAATAGCCACCCTTTTGAAACAAAATTTCCCAATATCCAACTTCTTTGTGAACGAAATTTAGAAAAAAATCAGGAATATAAACTTATTTAGTAGAGGTTCCTCAATGAGAGAAATTTATGACTATGTTTGATACGAAAGGGCTTTTTCGTTTTAAAATAGGATTTTTAACCACCAGAAATTATCACAAGAGAAGCGTTTGCAGCAAGGTCAATTAAATGAAAAATATTGCCACGTCACGTTGGACAGTCTTCAAAATCCTTGATGAAGTGGTTCTGTTGAAGTCTGCGACTTTTTTTTATTGTCTGCATTTTTAGGACTGAAATACCAGATTTTAAGACCATCAGCTATTTCATTTACCACATGAGTTACCATGAGTCTGCCATTTTTAAATATTTCCATATCAACTACATGCGCTAGTGGCCAAAGAAAGCCCTAGTTGTCGTATTATAAGACCCTAATTTTCTTTTAGATCCCTTCATAAACAGTCGGTATATTCGAGATTAAAATGTTATGTGAAACACTCTGTATATTCTATATATTTGGTCTAGTATTTCCGCTTGGAATGTTGATAATTCTATGCCGTTAATAGGCTAATCGATAGCCTATTAACAGAATTGGCGATTAAAAGCAGTTTATTATTAAATCATTTTTTATAAATAAAATTGCCCGGCGCATCCACCAAAATTCGTCACAACTTCACGCATTATACGCTATTTGGAGTCCGAGAAAAAGCGGTTCTTCTAGAATTTTTGCTGAATATACGTTTCAGTCTATCAATGTAAAAATTTATATGTACATTCTGGCAACTCTCAGCTTTATTTTGATGATTTTTATTTCTCGAAATAATGGTTTATGATGCTGATATAGAACGTTTCCTGAACCTCGCGCGATGAGTACCATAAAAAAATAGCTGTCTTTTCAAATGAAAAAATCCGATTTTTGCGACAAATTTTGGCTTTCAGTTGTTGATAAGATGAAAACTACTTGCCGGCAAGAGAAAGCTTTGAATTTTCAGATTATTCAGTTTGGCCATTTCCGGGAAATCTTCTTCACCTACTTGGAAAACATGGTTTCGAGAAAAACGATTCCAGAGCTTGAAAAAAATTGTTGCACTCGTACAATTCCTTCGTAGACTATTAGAATAAGTCCATACTTTCAAACAAACATATTCTGTTACTATTTGGAAGAAGAAGTAGAAGTATTTAAGATCAAGATCACTTTTAGTAAAGTTTCAGTTTCTCCCAAAAACTGTCGGAAAGGCATTTTAGAACTTGGAGAAAAGAATAAATGAAGCACGCAGTTGCGGGTATCAGAGCTTGATAATGTCCATTTGAATTTAAAAGAAGGACAACATTCTATATTTTAATAATTTGCCTTTATTGTGAGAAATTAAAACACCAAAAAAGGTTAACTTTTATTTATTTAACTGGTAAATAAACAAATCATGTATATACCCCTAGAAATGGGACAGAATGGGGTGAAGTTTAAAGTAAATTATAGAAAATATGTTTCTACCAAAATACTTTGAGCCTTTTTGGAAATCTCAAAAAAACTGATTTTACAAGAGGGAATTCAAATTCTCTCTTAGAATTGAAGACGTGTGCAAACAAAAAAAATTCGTCTCCCAACAGTCTCCACTGGCAACTTTTAACTTTATTTTGTTAATTTTTGTTTCTTAAAATAATAATTTAATCTGAAGCTGCACTAAGAAAAGCCATTTTGCGGTGAACACGATATCTAGGCACTAAATTATCGGAAAGGAAAAAAAAGCCAGAAACAATTCTTTAAGATAATGTATCGCCTAGAGACCGATCAAAGAATGTAGCGTAATATTGATTTTTAATAAAACTGCGTCTTTTCAAATAAAAAAAATTCAATTTTGCCTTTCAATTGTTTATATTGTTGCAGTCAGTCTGTAGAAAATATATTTTTTCAGTACTTTCTGTTAAAGTCCTACTTTATCGACTAAAAACTCGATGGTAAAGTAGCACTTTACCCACCTCAATAGTAAAGTGTATACTTTACCCACCTCCACGGTAAAGTGTTTACTTTACTGTTGAGTAAACACGATCGAGCAACTTCATAGCAACACCATAGCAACCAACAGAAAATAAACAAAAACAATTGCTAATGGTTTAGAGCAATCCAAAGCAACCAACAACCACTGACAACTGTATGAATAATTAATGTCATAACTTATTAGAAAATTAAAAAAAATTAAATTAATTAAAAAATCTTGTAGTGCACACGGTGGTAAAGTCCCTTTATCCACTCGCGGATAAAGTATGACTTTACCACCTTGTACAGTAAATAACTATTATCCACCTTTAGTCCGAATTTGAGACTAACCTCTTAATTTAATTGTCTTTGTTTTTAATTTAGAAAATTTCCAACTTTTCTCAGCCTAATTGCTGAAATCGAATGTCTCTCTAATTGATAAACAAACAAATTTTACACCTGCTTGAGCTTCTCTGTAAATCTCCCATTTGAACAATTGTTTTAAAATAGAAATTAAATTCGAAAATAAATTTACTGAATTAACTTGGGTACCTATAAAACGAAATAAAGAGAAACGAATCGAGATGCATTATAATAGTATTAAAGAAGATAGAAAGAGATAGAGTAGAAGTTTACTAAATACGGCATACAAATACGGTTGGATTTATTTCCAACGAAATGATACTGAAAACGTAAAGCTATCTTTAATAGATTCAACAGGCTTTAAAAATCTTTTACGGCCTGTTTTACAATTTTCTACAATATTGATTGAACTCTCTCTCTCCCCCAAAATAAAGGCGACTTTCAAACGATCATTACAATATTTCGAATTGTAGCCAAATTGATATTTTGTTGTTGGTTTAATTATCTATATTTTATTAAAACGCTGAAATTAATCTAAAATTCTGTAATGCAACACAATCAACCAATAACTGATTTAGTATTCTTATCGTGTAACCGAGTAATATTGGTAGTGTTCACCGATTTTAATTACAATCCACCTTTATCGTTAGTATTTCGAATTACAACCAATAACAATAAAGAGATTTATCCATTTACCGTTTTTATCTTACATAATTTTTTTTGTATCTTTTGTACACGTAAATCTAATCTCCAGCTGGAAATTATTATTATTGTAATCCGCCGGTTATCTAATGTTAATTAAAATTCTCTGTTGTATTTAATATTTAGAACGTGAATAGCGTTTTTCAGTTGACAGATGAAGGGCTGTTTTGTTTTTGTATTTTAATTTAATCGTCAACATGTTTAAAATAAAATCGTATTTTAAAAAGTTATCGATACAATATATTGACAGCGTTAGGAAAATTGTAACGCCCGGACATCCGATATATTAAATTCAAAATCGAATTTTCTTATACAACGATACTGTGCTGACAACGGATCGTTTACTTCTCACCCTGTTATCAAAAAATACTCAGTGATACGATGACATTTAACAAGATTCTATTTTCTTCGTTTTCTTCAAATTAATAGTAGTTGTTGGAAGGAAACTGATATTTTTCAGAATATTGTTTATCGTTCTGACATAGAAGTGTCATTTTTTTGTGATATTTTATCTGTTCTGTCTGTTATTATTGAAATATCGTCAATTTTTCAGTAGTAGAGATCGTATAACATAGTTAGAGAGGGAGTGAATGGTATATTATGTTCAAGTATTTGTTTTCAAATAAGTAGAAGGACCATTGTATCTGCATTATCCTAATTGGATTCTACGATCCTAGATAGACTAAGATATTAGAGAATTAGTAACGAATTGTAAATAGTTCGTATTCAATTGGCCTGTTTAAATGGCATTGTTAAAGATATCTAACGGCTATATTATGTTCCTATAATTTAACTATTATTGTTGGTGTAAAATTTTACTGTTTTCTTGACTATTTACTAAAAGGAAAATGCTCGAATTTCATTTCTAATTCGATATAATGTTTTTGCATTGTCTTTCGGCAGTTATTATGTAATTAAAATATGATCATTAGACTGGCCTAAGGCTGCATTTAGAATGAATAAATACCACCTCAAGCTAATCGTGAAACTGTGTTGGAAGCCGAGAGAATTCTATTCTTATATGTTGGGGCGGTTTTTACATAAAGAAACTTTCAATGTAAGCACAGGTAGTTATGGCACTGTTTTCTTTGACGGTATTGTGGTGGTTATGTAGACGTTGCGGGCTATTAGAATTCATGTCCCAAAGCATCGTACTATTTTGCTATTGTCTTGCAACTGTTCTGGAAGGCACATATAGTTGTCTGAAACAACTACCTTCTTCGCTTGTTAAATTTAAAGCGTTCCATTGAAGGCAAAGTAAAATGTTGTTGCAATTTAAATATATATACGAATTATTTTTGCTCGGAAAATATTTTTAGAGCCTTTATTGTTCTCCCTAAACGTCTAAGCGAACACGAATTAAAAACACTTGTATTCGAGCTCACAGACATCTCCAGAGATTTATCAAATTCTGGACTTTCGATACGAGGCTATTTCTTTGCTCCGTCTCTGTGATCTGGAATTAGTCCGATTTGTATCTATTGCTATTAAACAAAACTCGACACAATTTAGCGAGATGGAAAGCTTCGATTTGTACCCACATTTTTTTAATAGGTGGACACTATTCTAAAAAAAACAGGTATTTTTCTCTTTGTGCCTAAATTATAAAAAAATGGACGTTGAAGTTCACCCTTTACTGTACCGTTTTCCCAAAATATCTCTAAAGTTTTTTAGCAATTCCAAAACTGAGTAATACACCCTTTTAGGAACAGGAAACACGATTGTGGCGGTCTGATAAAAAGTGGTTCCTCGCGATTTTCTTTTATATTTCCCAATAAATTATTTGTTTATTAGAGCAAATTTATTATGATATTTTCTTGAACAAATCTCAAAAAGTTTTGAAAATTGATGTGGTTCAAATAATTTCTTGAAGCTTTTTTTTTTGAACTAGTATCGAAAGCCCGAGTATTAAAAGCTCTATAGTATAATTTTTAGGTTTTAGAGCCCGATTGATAAAAAACATGACATGTTAGAAATTTGTTAAAAAATGCTTTCTAGCGATTGGTCAAGGGTTTCTCCCGCCCATAAATAATTTCTATTTTATGAACAATTAAAGGCCAAAATTTGTATCCAAAATCAAAATTTTTCATTTGAAAAAATTCCATTTTGTTAAAAATCATTATTTTCGTAAATTCTCCGATTAATCAATAGATACCGTGTTCACTGGAAGAGCTCAGGAAACGGGCTATGACAGCAGCAAAAGCCATTATTTCAGGAGATGAAAATTATCAAAATAAAGTTAAAAGTTGCCACAATATAAATATAAACTTCTACATTGATAGACTAAAACGTCTCTTCAAAGAAAAGTCTTTGATCTCTTATAAAGTTCTGTTAATAATACATCCTTCGCTCAATAAATAAACTAAATATTAACCGATAAGGGCCAGCAAATAATTGTTTTTTATTGTCTTTCGAGCTATAAATAATTAAAGGTATGCTTTTTCTCTATTTTCTTACATTCAATTCTACTTCATTATTAAGTTTCTAGATGTGTTTTTTCAGCTTTTTATTAATTTCACAATTTGAGGATACTAAGCTTCTTACATAATGTAAGTTTAGTGTTAAAGAGAAAAATAACGTAAACGTGTCAATCTTACTTTTTTGGAGCGACATATATTGTGGTATATAGGAATTTACCTAATACATGCCAAACATCTGCTATCTCCTTGCCAATATAATGATTTTCTCCAACACAGCATGATTGATACCGGGCTGTAATGTGTCGGCAAAGAGCAGAAACTAAACAAAGAATCTTAGAATATCTTGGTAAACGATCGGGATTTGAACAAAATTCTTCCTGTGTACCTGCATAGTTTGCCTTTCCTGTATATACTGCATTTGAAACAATAAAAGACTGTGTTCCCAACAGTTTACTTAAAATTTTATTATAAAATGAATTTTTCAAACAGCCTCCCGGGCTAGGTCCTGTCTATTTCCCTTTTTACATTTAAAAGCGGCCAATAATAGAATTCGTGTCTTTCAGAAAGAGGCCTAAGCATCCAGACTTACGAAAAACAGGACTATTATAGATTACGAAACTAGTTTGATCACAACATAAATATTAATACAACACAAGATAAACGTAAGAAGTGTCCTGATTTAATTGAAAATAAAATCATATCTCTTGTAACCTGACAAGCAGGAGATCATTTACAATTTTTCAAAAAGACTTTTGATCCGTTCCTTATAAGCCTCCATCGAATCTCCTTTGTACCATAATGGTTCGAATCGTCTTTTATTATCAAAGTAAATCCCCCCTAAAAACCTCTAGTAATATAAGACGGCCTATCGTTAGTTGAACAATAGAACAATATTGTCAGGATATAGATGAGAGAAGGCATCGGTAAACCCTAAATGTATCTATACAGTAAGTGAATTAATCGACCTGAATATATCCTCCAATTAGATGAAAAATACGTCGAGTACAATTACAAATAATATTTGATAAAATGATTGTTAATCCGCTATAAATTATTCATGTAATTTTGGATGATTCTATGTCAGTAGTGTACACTTGTTAGTATGACCAGAGACACTAATCTGCGGTGTTTTGGATTAGCTGTAATGCACCATAAATTATTATTATGTTGACGGAGTGTTTAAATAATTTATTTAAAAAAAAAAACAAAATCGAATTACGTGTTGAATTTTCCAACAGCAATGTTGCGGTAAATAACTCTTTGACTTCGCATAAATTTCGTGCCATTAAAATTTATTATTGATTTTAACAGACCTACACCCCACACCCACCCATCTACTACTACTCCTATCCCAAAGATTTATCACGGTTTGGAATCTTAAGATGTCTTTAATTTCCTTAGGGACACTTAGATGTACCATTACGTTCTGGAAAGGGGCCGCACTAGGGAGCCACCAACCTGACGACAACACAAACTCGACTATACAATCAATTAAATTGTGGCTTTTTCCACAATAATCCTGTTCACCAAAGTGTGATATTTTCGAATCTCCCAACCACCATAATATTCTTATATTTATATTATATATAATTCGACTTCTATCAAGTCATGTGTGGTATTCTCCAATTCTTAAACTCCTCAACGAACATCACTGGCATACGTTTTTCCCATTTCTTATTCCGATTCTAACACGGTTTTCTTGTTATGTATTTTTTTCTCTTCCACACTCCCCCGTTTGCATTTAATCGTATTTTTCCATTTTCTTCTTAAATCCGTCGATTCATTCACAGATGAAGACGTGATAATGATGTGCTAACGGAACTAATCTCTTCTTTATTGAAAAAAAGACGGTTTTATGTTGTCAAATTTTTTCTGTCGATTTACCATTGAAAATTGTTAAAGACAGGTTTTCTTTAACGTTGAGAAACGAGAAAAAAGTCCATTATCAACCAGTCGATAAGAGCAGAAAAAAATAGATTTTTCTTAAATAGAAATTGAGCCCATTCTATTGATTGAATCCGGTTGGAATTTTTTTGATATTGGAAAAGATCTATTTACTTGTATGTATGCTATTGAAAAGTGAAACAAGAACAGCATAGCAGAGTAAATTGGAAGAATTTCCACTAGAATGGATTATTTCATATTCACAAGCATTCAAGCGTACTGAAACGATGTAATATTATTGTTTTTATACGGGGGCGGCTTCAATTTCCAATTTTAATCTCAATATATGAATATATATATATATAGATATCTGGAAAGAGAACGATCACTGAAATTTTTGCGTCGGCCTCGCCAACAAATTCCTAAATTGACTCGAACCATAATAAAAGACTAATTCAATAGAAACGCCTTATAGGAAATTTCATTTAGTCATCTAGTAATAACGAGAATTTCGTTTTAATATAGTAGAATTCGTCAACAATCTACCCCCGATATTCGAGGGTGGTTTGTTTGTACGAAACCTCAACAATCTTGGCGATTTTACTGTAAACTACTGGCAATAATGATTGGGTTCCTAGAACGATAATAAACAATTCATGAGATGAATGCCCGTTTCGATCTATAATGGCTCCGGTTGCGGTTTGTATTTGGGTGATGTTGTCCTCGATTAAAGAAAACGCCTTTAAAAATTTATTCAATATGTTCTTAAATAACTAAAAACCGGCGATATTAAATTGACAAACGGTTGGTATAAATCTAATGTAAATAGACCATCCGGTTCACGATCATAACAATATTTTACCTACGGATATCTATTAGGGGGTGGACGTGCGTTATCTAGATTCATGACCGTCTTATGCGCCAATATATTCGATTAGATTTGAATTAATTGAAAATACCATGAATTATTAGTGGTGCAAGTCTGGTTATAGGTGTATTCTTTCTTATTTTTTCTTCTTCAGTTGTTCTTGTTCTATTATTAAAAATTCCAAAGTTGGAATCGTAAAAACAGCAGTCGAGCGGAAAGAAATTCATATATTCATGCACGTACGGAGTCTCATATAGAGAATATTATGGCCCATTGCCTCTGCGTGGTTGTATTATGATGGTAAGATGTGTAGAAATAAAATAGAAACAACAATAAACCTTATTATTCTCGAATAGAATAAACAGAAGAAGAAATGTGTGGAAGAGGAGACATACTGGGAAAAGTTGACGTTAATTTATATAAGGGAAAATACTGACAAGGTCGCTTGGGAGTATCTTCAGTCTAACAAATTTAGTTTTTTTTTATCCGTCTCAAATATACACTTTGTCCGTCAATGTGGAATATTGCAAGGCCTAAATAAAAGGACTGAACTTTCGTGAATTCTCCCAAAATTATGGACTCTCAGAAGTAGCGTTTCAGTTCGTTTTTTTGTTCAGTGTTTCAGACCCATTCCAGTTTCGGTGTGCTGTTTCTAGCTTTTGGATAATTATCTATTTCGTCAAGCTCCTCAAAAATATTTTTAGCAAAGTCTATTTAATGTACTCTTGCTCTTTAGATTTCCTCATCTTGGAGTGCATTTTTTGCTCCAAATTTGCACTCTTCTTGTTATTCTCAAAGGGTATTTGTGATTTTATCCTCAAATGCTTCCATATTATTTCTGTAATTTTGATTTGATCAGGCACATTCAGAGATTAGGAGGTTCAATTTGAATTTTCGGTGCAAAAGGTAAATCGCTGCTGCTTATTTTTCCCGGATACATTTTTTTCGAGTTTCTTCTAAAAATTTGGTTTTGATGATGTATTTCACCAATGCTTAGAAAAACGACTAACCTGTCCACAAGATCAAGTTTTCTTAAAATGAGTTTATTTTTTATCGAGAATACAATAAACAGAAGACCAGAAATCCTGGAAAAGTTGATTTGGGGAGAATTCTGATTGTGCCATTATCGTTTGGAAAAATGTTCAATATAACAAATCTTTATCGTAACTTTGTCTTCGGTCTTGTCTCAAGTCTACATTTTGCTATTTAAGTAGGGACAATATCACAGGACTAAATTTATGGAAAAAGTAACAAATCTACCGTTTCAGTTCGTTTCTTTGTGCCACGTTGGCTTCTTCCATTTTAGTTTTGGTTGCGCCTTTTCTAAGTTCAGAGCAGTTGTTTATTTCGACAAGTTGCTCAAGATTTCCTTATCTTGGTGTCACACAATCGCCTTCTCCTGATTTTCAAAGAGCGTTCGGAGTAATTAAGTTTAGGAGCAAAAGGTAAGTGCGCCTTAAATATTTTACAATTATTTCCCCTGTGTCATCTTCTTCCAATTTTTATTCCAATAACTTTGACTTCGCCGATGTGTGTTTCCCAAATGATTATAAAGACGACTAGTGTCCACAATATCAATTTTTCTTATGAAAATTTTTAGTTTAACGAATTTAGTTCTGAATTTTTCGTCTTGTCTCAAGTCTATGTTTTGCCCTTTAATAATAGTAGAAATAATATCACTAGAGACCAAATAAAAGGAAAATTTTCAACTGATTTGAAGCTCTATATTATGAGTTTTTTTCAAAGTGGACCGTTATTCAATAAATATTGATCAGAGCTGCTTTTATTTCCTTCTTCCTTTCCGTAGTTTTGGTTGTTTGGATTTCAGCACTTAGAATTTCCTTAGAAGGATTTTTAGACAATTTCGTAGTCAGAAAATTGCTTTCTTGGTTTCTGCAACATTTGAACTCTTCTTCTAATTTTTAGAATATCGATGTGTCTTTATGACTTTTTCTTCGAATATTTCCCCATAATTTCTATAATTTTCACTTGATAGCCCATCAGAAAACTGAAAAAAATAGATACCTTTTCAAAAACGAAAACCGGACTTGAACCGCATACGAAAACAGGAACGAAAAAATAATGCTTCGAAGTCCTGTTATAAATCAGCGCACAGGGGCTGAACTGAAAACCGAAAACCGAGAAAACCGATATTTTTTCCGAAACCAAAACAGAAATCGAATTGATGTACGTTTTACTAATCAAACCGAAACCGATAACCAAAACCGAAAACATAACGATTAGAAGCCCTAATCAGAATGATTCAAAAATTAAGAGTGATTAATCGACTTAAATTAAGTCTTTTGAAAGATACACCGGCTGTAAAAATATTATTCTTCTCGTCTCATAGCTCCTTTCCGAACGATCCAAAAACTTTTTACAAATAATTACGGAAACGGTTACTTATTTTTGTAAAACAATTTTCCTTAAAACAGAACTAATGTGTGCTTTGCGAATGTAATGTAACGAATTTCGTAAATTTAATTTCCATACATTTACCCTGAAATTTGAACATTTTAAAAACGGCACCCTTTAAAGCATTGCACAATTTAACAAATTCAATTCTTTCTACCCACATTGAAATGTTTCGTTGAAAAGACCACAAATTTGCTTTTAAACTTTCATCGGTTTCAAATACGATTTTCTACATAGTTATAAAATATTGTAAATTAGTATCTACATTTTGTTGTTAATTGAAATTAATTGAAATCTAAACACACAAGAACATCATTAAAACCAAAACTAAATACCGGACATTTAATAAATAATCAGCTTTAACCAATAAGTTGTGTTCCGAACAATTTCCTTTAACTAAAACTATCTTGTTTAAACCTCAACTTTACAACACCTAGATCTTCGAATGACATATACTTTAGATCTATGTCTAGAAAGTTGTTATTCCAGTTTAATTATCAACTCCTCTAGTTGAAACTAAACTCTCCTGTATATAGGTTCCGCTATGCCTAATTCTAATTAAGAGTACATTTACTGGATATTGAAAGGGGTTTTAGATTAGATGTAAAGTTCAGATTGCTGCTGATAAACTTCAACGAAATGTTTAAAATTCTAAGTGAAAGATTAAACCCAAACTACTATTTACTTACAATAATCGATGAATATTTTTTTGAACATTTATCCATTCAAATATCGACTGTATTATTAATAATAATAGGATAGAAGTCGAACTTTTATCAAACCCACTTATTAATAATAGATATTTGATAAGACTGTCAGCATGAATTGTCATTACCAATGCTATACAGTATGTTTCAACTCAAGCGCCCTTCTTTAAAATGTTCAAATGCAACTTTCAAGCACGTCAACTAGATCAACTAGAGTAAAAAAAATCGACTTAAACTTTTTGAAATCTGTAATAAAGGGACCAAAGTATCATGTCAGCAGAATGCGGTGAGAAGACTGTATTCACCTGAAAAAAATTTCCAGTGGTATGGTCAAACATTACAAAAGAAAAATTTGCTTTAGAGAGGTGATGTAAAACTACCGCCCTACGCAGTACATTCAATGATAAAAGACGATACTAATAGCATAAAAAGAAATCCCTGGTATCAATGTGATATTGTAATTGGAAATTTGTTTGGCACTTTTGCGGATTTTGAGACATTCGAATGAACCTTTTTTTTTGTAAATTATCTTACACTTATTTAATTACGTGTACAAACTTATGTAATCCGTAACTGAAAGGAGGGCAGATGGGCTGAAACACACTGTACACACCAATTGAATCCAATTAACAATTAAAAAATAGGCGATATTTTAATAAATAAAACGATGGAAACCATTCAATTAATTCACGTTAAAAACCAACAAAACCACTCAATAGTATCGACCAGTAATTAACATTCCAATTGACCGAATGAGATAAATTTAATTAACTTTACCACCCCTTTAAACCCCACAACAATTCAACACAAACAACAACAACAACAATCAACCCTTTCTCGCCTACTATCACTTATTCGTTTTCTAATAATAATTCATCTATCGAAAAGCACTCAACATGTCCATTTCCTCGTCGATTTCCAAACTAATATTTTACTGAAAACTTGAACAATACAACAAAGAGATTTTATTAAGATTATTATTATTATTATTTGTGGTGCAATGGTATGTCAAATGGTGACGTTTTGTCGTTCAATCTCTCCTTCTTCCACTTTATAGATTTTTCTATTCGATCTTTGTTGCTCTAATCAAAACACAAATAAATCTACATATACATATAAATAGGAAGGTGCAGGTGTTGGAATGTGTGTTTGAATTACATTTATAGGATCAATGGATTCGTTTACATATCAACCCTCAAAACCGAATTCAAAACAGGTTGTTCTGAAAATAGATATCAATGTTCAGTCGAGCCAAATAAGGGTTGTAAATATTTGTTTGTGACATTGCAATTGATTGAAAGAAGTTAGTGAACAACTACAACAGTCGAGAGAAAAAATAAACGTAACAAAAGTCGGTTTAGATGGGAATTTCGATAACTCCACTAACAATAATTAGCAGTTTAAAATGTAGCCAACGTTATCTTGTTATCGTCGACTTTAAAAAGATAACATAGAAAGGATTTGTAATCCAATTTCATGTCGACCGAACATTATCACGATTTTTAACAAGATTTTTAACAATCACCGCCCTGTGTACAACTTCTTCATCCTTCTTTCGATCTATTTAAAAGTTTCTTGTCGCAATGTTTACATTGTGTCTTAGACACGTTTTGTTGTTCTAGTTTGACTACTTGTTAATTGGATTCTGTACGAATCTCTATCTATTAGACGAGCATACAAGATGGTTGTCGATTTGGGTTTTGGTGGTGGACGGGGTTTGGGCGAGTAATTAGTTGAAGAAATATGTGCATAAAATATGGACTGTGGTAAGTTTTCATATGGTCCATTGGGAATTGTGTT